>PVJC01020244.1:0-29373 GCA_004026665.1 Murina feae
AGAGAAAGAGCAAGATATTGAAAACCTATTTGAAGAAATAATGACAGAAAACTTCCCTCACCTGGTGAAAGAAATAGACTTCCAAGTCCAGGAAGCTCAGAGAACTCCAAACAAAAGGAACCGAAGGAGGACCACACCAAGACATATCATAATTAAAATGCCAAGAGCAAAAGACAAGGAGAGAATCTTAAAAGCTGCAGGAGAAAAGCAGTTAGTTACCTACAAGGGGGCACCCATATGACTGTCAGCTGATTTCTCAACAGAAACTTTGCAGGCCAGAAGGGAGTGGCAAGAAATATTCAAAGTGATGAATAGAAAGAACCTACAGCCAAAATTACTTTACCCAGCAAAGCTATCGTTCAGAATTGAGGGTTGGATAAAGAGCTTCACAGACAAGCAAAAGCTAAAAGAGTTCATCATCACCCAACCAGTATTATATGAAATGCTGAAAGGTATCCTTTGAGAATGAGGAAGAAGAAAAAGGAAAGTAAAAATTATGAACAACAAATATATATCAATGAGTGAATCTAAGAATCAAGTGAATAAAAAATCTGATGAACAGAATAAACTGGTAAATAGAATAGAATCAGAGGCATAGAATGGAGTGGACAGACAATTTTGGTGGGTTAAGGGTGTTGGGGGTACGTGAAGAGACTGGACAATAATTGTACACCTATGGATGAGGATAGTGGGGGGGCAAGGACAGAAGTTGGGGTGGGAAATGGGAGGAGGGGAGCTATGGGGGAAAAAAGAGGAACAACTGTAATAATCTGAACAATAAAGATAAATTAAAAAAAATAAAATAAAACAGCTGGAAAAATGCATTCTTTTGTTTAGCCAGATAAAGTGTTTGAGTAACCAAAACAGCCCTGCCTACATAGTTACTATTAATTGGATTAAATGCAATTTAGCCATCAAGTCTTGATTCATTATATACATGAGTAAGTTAAATGACTTAGCAGAACAGACAGATGTTGTGATAAAGTAAAATGGGTAGATTTTGACAAATACTTTATCTTAAAAGTTGATATCTATTGATATCTTGTTTGTAGATCATTTGTTAAACAAATGATAAAGAATCATACTATGAAAAATCCCAAAGTCATGTCAGGGTGACAGGACAGGTTATAAACAGACACCTCCTTATTCTAGTATAAGGAAGTGAGTACAATGATTGAGATGTGTCCAGGTGTTTTTGAGATAAAAATGGAATTCCTAATTTATCCTTGCAGAGTTGTAGATTTTAGAACTGAATCTTGATTATTATAAGACTAGAGGCCTGATGCATGAAATTTATGGAAGGGGCTCAGCACCCTCACCACCCCTTCAACCTCTGCTTCTGAGGCTTCGTCCGGAAGGATGTATGGTCTAATTAGCATATTATGCTTTTATTATTTTAGTTAGGAAAGCCAAACAGCAAGAAGATACCATGAGCAATATCACAGTGGCTTATAATAAACTAGAGGCCTGATACACAAAATATGTGCAAGGGTTCAGCCCTCGCAGCCCCAGCTTCATCTAGAAGGCTGTTCAGTCTAATTAGCATATTATGCTTTTATTATTATAGATATGTATGGCAAATGTTTGTTGTTGTGAGAAAGTAAATACAAAGAATAAATAGGTATAGAAGTAGGTAAATTAGGCAATCTTGAAAACTATATCCCAGTTACACCCAGAAGTTTTCAAGCTGTTTTTGCATTTTAGAAAGGTAATTTTGATGATGAATATGTAAGAAATGCACTTCAGGAAGAATACAACATTGGTGCAGGTGAGAGATAATAAAATAAAATTCTTGCAGTGGAAGTGAGTCTTTTTTATAAAGAAGACTTATATAATATAACCTAGAAGAATTTAGGATTCTTAGATTGTTGAGAGCATGACTCTTAATTTCTAGCTTTAGTGACCAATCACTTGTGTAATTGCTTATTCTATGTCTGTCTATTCTACTATGTCATGAAGTTCATGACAGCAGGAACTTACTGTGTTCACCCCTTCCTATAGTTATGCACAGTTCATAGCAAATATGGATACTCAACAAATGTTTGTTGAATTATTGAGTAATAGAAAATACAGAATGATGAGATGGTGTAAAGAGGGGGAGATGATGAATTCCATACTGGACACGTTGGGTTGGAAATTCCTATGAAGAATGTAGATAAGTTGCAGGTGTGTGAGACCGGCAGAGAAGATCAGGTGAGGAATCACTGATATTCTCTGTCAAATAAGTAGGTACCTTTTAAACAGGTAGATCTCATTTTTTTAATTGATGATCAGTTAAATGGAATTCCTGGTTGGTCAATTGATTTTTCCACTTGATTCACTTCTGAACAGAAATATTTCTTTTGTACTTGGACTAAATGAGATTTTTGATTATACTGCATTATATTCTGCTCATGAAAAATACTATGCAATCTGGGCAATAAGTCTTGAGTTACAGAGATTTATACGTGAATTTTAATTTACCTTAGAAAAACTATATATTCAAAGAATATATTAAATATATTAAACCTATATATTAATCTTCAAAGAATAGACCAAATGGTGGAACAACTGAACAACCAGTGGCTATGACATGTGCTGGCCACCAAGGGACACGTGTGGAACATGGTGAGTGTCAGCTATGGCGGGATGGTGGAGCAGGTGAGGGGGGGAAGGGTTTTCGTTGCTGTCATGGGCAAACCTCTGGTGGTTATTGAAAATTCTTTGCTCCTGAATGCCACAGTCCTGCCCAGTGCTTGCACCTGCTGCCGGCACCGGCCCCCGTTTACTCCATGCCACCAGCGGATGCAAGCAGGTCTGGCGCCATCAGCACAGGGAAGCGGCAGTGGTGCAAGAGGGGCTGCCAGCACACGGGACCAGGGTCATGGTGGGAGAAGACGGATAGGGAGGGGATGTGGAGGATGGACCGAGACCTGCCCCTGTGCCTACGGCAGCCTCATGGCCCACAGTTTGTTTGAAGGTACATGAATTTATGCACTAGAGCCCAAGAGTAGCCTGGCTTCCCTCTGGCACCCAGGACCCGGAACCTGGGCTTCCCTTGCAGCCCTGGCTTTGTCTGGAAGGTCATCTGATCTAATTATCACATTACACTTTTAATATAAATATATTCTCCATATAGTTAAGGAGCAACAGGTTGAAAAGCAAAATACTAACTGCATTAGAAACTGACCAAGACTGATGATTTCATGGTAAATGTTAATTTTAGTTGTACCTAGTAAAAGCTGGATGTAGAGGTATTTGAAGCCACAGCAACCTGACAAATAATACCTGAGCATGTTGCTAAATCCTGACATTAGGACAATGACTTACAGATTCAGATATGAGCTAAGTCTGAGGTCATCATCAAAGAAGTGTCATCTGCATGGCTAACTCCACTGCACTGGCAGTGGCTGCAATTCACTAGTGATGACTGCCATGGACATAGGAAAGGGACCAATAGTATTTGGGTTAGGAATTTGTCAACACTTATGTAGACAAAAGTCATATGAATATAGACAGAAGAAAATAAATCACTGAACCTCAAAGAACATTAAAAGACATTTGATGGCCCTGGCTGGATAGGTGAGTTGGTTACAGCATGGTTGTGGGTTAGATCCCTGGTCAGGACACATACAAGAATCAATCAATGAATGTATAAATAAGTGGAATAACAAACCAATATTTCTTTCTCAAACCAACTCTTAAAAAAAGAGATTTGATGGTAGAATTCACAACATACAAGCAAGATGAATGTCCCCAAGAGTCCTCAGAAGATGAAGGCACTTCTCTTAAATTTCTCAACCATTAGAAAGTTTTTTAAAGGGGAAAGCAGGGTTATGTTAACCTCTGTATATTGTCTCAAGTTCTACTTTTGATGACCAGAGATATGGAGTAAGCTTAATCTTTAAGATGAAATAATAACCACAAGAATCAGCTTAGAGTAAATGGAATTATCTGACTTTTTCCCTCTTTTTAAAAAAAGAGAAAATAATGATTGAGTCAAAATGATGCTATATTGACTAAGTGACCAGGTGCCAGAGAGTCTTATCTCCTGCATCCTAGTTGGCCAATGTCTATACTTTGAGGAAAATGGTTTCCTTATTTCAGAAATCTCTATTTAAAATAATCCTAGATCCCCTTTGGTTGCTTAATTAAGAGATTTTTACCAACCTACTAAGTACTCAGTATTGAACTTAGTTTTCAAAGAAATGTATTTTATTGTCCCTGACTTTATGTAGCTTCTCATGTACCAGGCAACAGCACCACCTGCTCTTCCCTTATTTGGTGCTTTGCTAAACAATAGCTCATTATTTCCAGACAGAAGTTTCCCAAATGACAAGACCTAAGAGAGTTGTCTTATGCCCACTTATAGTCAAGTGTACAGCTGGGTTCTCTTCTACTCAGTTTCCTTTAATCTCCCGAATTAATTCATAAAAGTTGATATCACAATGTCCAGGACCCTTGTTAAGGTAGAAACGATAGGCATTCCTTACTGAAGAAAAGCCACAGTTTATCCCCTATGTCTCCACTCTCTCCTGACAGTGCCTGATAGGCCTATGGGTGGCCATCTAACCCAAACAAAGGCAATCAATAAGCTGCACCATAGCCTGTATTACACACATTGGTACAAAACCTCTAAAACTGTTCAAGAAGGATAATTTCATAAACCAAATAGATTTCTTTGGGACTCTGGACAGTAGATTCTAGTAGAAGAGGAAAAACAAAAATAGGAGAAAATCTGAGTTATATTAATGGCAGAGAGCCTCCAAGTAAGACTGAATTGATGCCTGCTTTTCAAGGGAAAACTATGGAAGGGCCTGTTGAGTTACTAAAGGTGTCATCTGACTACTGAAGTTGTTATGTCTTAAAGATGGCCCATCGTTGTGAGGCTCAGGCATGTGATTGATGCCCCTATTATCCATATTCCATTTGTATACTTACACACAAAATGCATTTATAGTCACACCAACTTATGAAACAAATGAGTGAGTCTGTTTCCCAGTTGGCCACAGAAAAATATATCTGAGGCACATTTATGCTCAGTTTGTCTGAGGCACATTTACTCCAAGCATGATGGGGAGCCACACATCATGCTGCATGTTGTGAAATTCCAGTCAAAGAGGATTCACACACTTAGCACCGTGCCCTAAGGAGTGACAATGACAAATGATTGTGCCCAAAGGAGAACAGCAAAAACTGTGATCCATCTAGTATAAAGCACATGGGAAACCTCTTAACATGATAAGCTTAAGGAAATAAAAAGCTTAGGAGCCATGACAGCTAACTTCAAATATGTGAAGAGTAAACACTGAAAAGGTGTAAAAAGTGAAGAAATAGATTAATGTGTTGAGGCACATGAACATGGATTTTGCTTAAATATAAGTATTGTGACATTCCAACCATATGACCTACCACAATCTGTCCCCCTTCCCCCAAAAAAGAATGGACTAGGTGTTTCAGTTAGTAAGTTCTCCCACCCAAGAGTCTTTAAGAAGCATGGGTGTCTATTTCTCTACCATACTGCTAAAGTTGTTTCTGCATAAATGAGAATTTGAAAGAGACAGATGACAAAGCTGCTTCTAATCCATGACTCCATATCAAATGGCTTCTTGTTTTAAAACTAAGAATTGACCTCAAGAAGAGATTTTCAGTTTTAGAGTTTAGTTAAAAACACTGATTTTAGCAGAAAAGTTGGATACCGACAGTAATCAATAGACAAGAATCAAGTACTGCACAAAAAAATACAACTTGTTGACATAATCTGTCTATAACCTATGATCTGCACACCTGTTTTTAATTTTAGCAGATCTCCAAATATTAAGAGGTCTACCTTAGGGTCAAGAAAGTTATTTTTATTTTTATTTTTGACACATCCACACAATGGAATACTACACTGCTGTAAAAAGGAAGTAACTTCTACCATTTGCAACAGCATGGATGGAGGTGGAGAGCATTATGCTAAGTGAAGTAAGTCAGTCAGAGAAAGATAAATATCACATGCTCTCACTAATTTGTAATGAACAATATAAACTGATGAACAAAAACTGATATAGAGACAGAGAAGCATAGATCAGATGTTCAAAACTCAGAGGGAAGGTAGGGGAGGGTGTGGGAGAGGGGGAGAGATCAACCAAAGCATATAAGCATAAGCGATGGATGTGGACAACAGGGGGTGAGGGTGAGGGCAGGAGTGGGGGGATGAGGGTACATTGGGGGATAAGGACACATTTGTAATATCTTAATAAAGGGAAAATAAAATAAAATATAGAAGATAAAAAAAACAAGTTATTTTTAAGATTGTGACCTTTACTAGAGATGGAAAAGAACTGGGTTTTAGTTATAAACTATGAGTTTTTGTTTCTAATTCAAAATCATATTCCAAACAATAGTATGTTTAATAGATTAAAAATAATCTATATGGTAGCTTTAGAAAAACAAGAAAGTATTGGTTAGAAAGAATAGCTTCAGTTGTATAAAATCATTGTGGAATCATTTTAGTATTAATCATATGTATTAAAGAAAATGGTTATTGAAAATGTAGAATAATAATAGGAAAGAACTCAGCAATTTTTATGTGGCTAGAGTAATAAAAAAAAAATAGAAAAAAGAGATAAGCAGGACCCAACTAATAAAGATTCTTATTGGCTACTTAAAGATATTTTGAACTTGCTCTGTTTATCTTAGATGAAAAGAGTGGAGAGAAGAGCAGTTAAGTTTGGACCCAAAGAAATGTACACATTACGAAGGGACCTTCAGCAAGTTGGTGACACCAGCCCTAGTCCACTGGGCTGGAAAAATACTTGTTTGGAGAGACATAAGATGAGGTTGTTTCTGGACAGTAAAGCTAAAAGAAACTGAGACAGGGTTTCAACAGCTTATAATAACAGAAATTTCTAAGTAGTTGTTGGTTTATTTTAGTAACAAACATTTAGACTTTCCTTCTAAGTGCAGTGGTCAGCAAGCAAGCTTTCAGTGTCCAATCCCTTCCCAGTATGAATGCTAGAGAGTTAACTCTGGGAAGAAAAATTGTATTACAAATTAGAAGTACTTTTTGTGTAAGGCAACTGATTTCAACAAAGAGGAAGAAAGTTTTTAAGGATTTCTAGGTGACTTTGTTTCTGAGCCTGAGAGTCCTGTATTATGAATGGATACGACTCCTACAGGCATCAAGGCAGTGTAGAGGACTAAACAAGCCAGTCAGAGTATGGAACCTCCTCAAGTGCTGGTATGTTAATGTCAAAAAGTAGCTAACACTTTAAAAAATTGAAAAGGCAGAAGCAGTTCTACCCCATGGAAATGGCACTAGACAGGGATTCAGAAAGTTTATGTAAAGTTTATGTATTTGTCCCAGCTCTGCCACAGTTTGGGAACATGATTGTGGGCAAGTCACTGTTTCTTTGAGAATAAAGGAGTGGGTTGGATCCAGACAATCCCTGAAATCCTTATAGCTTCTGAGTGCTGGGATTCTCTGACTCTTTCATTTGGGGTTCATTCCCCAGTCTGACTTTAACTAGCTTGAACAAGTCATTTAGCTTTTCTGGACTTCATTTTTCTCCTGAGAATAATAATAGCTTATCTGCCTGAAGGAAGGGCTGGAACACATTATCTCTCAAACTCTTTTCCAGCCCCAACATATTTTTCTATGAAATAAAAATTTCAGGAGCTCATCATTATATGTTAATGTTCCTGCTAGTAATGTTCATAGGGGCCATACAAATTTTAGAAGAGGGAAAAGACAGGGAAGTAGGAAATAGGAGATAAGAAAGAAGGGTGAAAGAAGAATAATTAAAGATAAGATGATGGACAAATGAATATGGTCAAGAAGATGAATTGGCACTGACTTTTGCATTATCTATTGTTTCAGATGCTTTTAGTTAGAAAACAAAATAAAACAACAGTAAAAACACTAAGAACTAAAATAAACCGGTTAAAAACAAAGAGGATGTATTGCCTTGTGAATCTTCTACAAGTTCAGAAATATGGCAGCTTCAGGCATAGTTGGAACCACAGGTTCATGATGTCATTGGGAATCCGATCTTTTCTTTAAAATTCTCTTGGCTCTGCCTTCCTCAATAGGTTGACTTTATTCTCACACTGGGGTCCCTCATGGAGGCAACCATGGCTGTAACAGTTTTAGGCTTTCAGTACACACATTGTGCCATCCACAGAGAGTTCTTTCGTCCCTGCATTCCAAAGAAAAATACCAAACTTCACTGTGATTTGACATCCCCAGCCATGACCCAGTCTCCACACTTTAAAGAGTTAAAGGAGTGATTTGCTTTCTTTAGACTAACTCACATACTCAATCCTTGGAGGTAAGATAGAATCAATGGAGAATACTCAGAAGGGCAAAAGAGGAAACAGAAACTAGAGAAAAAAATACAAAGTTCAAAAAATACAAGATACTTTTATTATAGATGAGATTTAAAGACTTTTCTTTAAAATAATTCTATACTATTCCTCACTTTAAAAATAATTCTTATGGTTCAGAAATTTATAGAAATGACTAGTTTTCAAACAGAAAGTTTGGAAACAGGAAAAATATAAAATTATCAAATCTTCATTAAAATAAATAAATATTTAATGTTCACTAGCATTCTTCTATTTTATAAAGAAAGCAGTTCTCACAGAAGGCACAGAGGTAACATGGACTCAGCATCACTGAACTCAAGGATTGGTAGTTGACAATAATCTTTCACAGCAAACATGGCAAGTCCCAGTCAAATATACTCACAGCAAACATCATCCCACATCATCATGAATTTCATAGCCAAAATATTATACAGTAGGCCCTAGGGTTATGTCGGAGATCCGTTCCTACAGCGCGACAAAACACGATTTTTGCTGTAAGTTGGAATCCACCTTCATAAGCACCTACATCACTCACATGGAGCACATACACAGCAGCAATGAAGTGAAACAGTAAAAAAAATTTTTAAAGAAAGATAACAATTCCTGACCTTTACTTGTGGTAAATAAATAATAAAAAACATAAAGCACATATGTACATACATCAAAATGATGGAACTTTTTAAAAAATATATACATGGTAGGTAGTGATGTAACCAGGAAAGGACATAGGTCGAATTTGACATAATCCAAGGACTGCCTGTATATTTAGAGACCATATTATTTTTTAAAGCTTAACCTGCATTAGAAATACAATGGCGAAATGGTAGGGTCTGTATCTTTTAGGGATAGTTCCAAATTTGGGGTTCTTTGCTCCCTGGCCTATTGACTGTCCTCTCCCTACCTTCTCTCTCTCTGTGGCACCTGTTGGTAGAGAATACTTGGAGGAGAGATGATTAGCTTAATTAATTAGGTTACCTTCAACTCCACAAATGATGGTATGGAAAGAACATGGATTTCAGAGGTGAATAATTTAAATGTGTTCTATCACATTTTCATTGTGTGTGTGCATGGGTTAGTAAAATGCATTCTGGGAGGTGATCCTAACATTTCTCCTCTCACCCCTCTAGCTCTTACCTTAGACAAGAGTTCATCATGTGGATGAACCCATCAAACCATTTGATGTTGAATTGAAAGAAAAACAGAGGTGATTTTTTTTTCATGGTTATGGCCATGGCCAGCCATGAACAGAAGGGCTAGTAGTTCTGTTAACAATTCACAAGGATACATTGACCTTTTGAGGGAGTAAGTTGTTGTTTGGGGGCAATGGCCTGAGTTGGTGTGTTCAGTCTGAGACCTTGCAAGCAGATAGTAATTTATGAGGGCCTATAAGTATCAACAGTGGCAATTTCCTCTAATGCTGCATATCGCTGCCTGCCAAGAGACTCTGTCCAAGGGCTCATTACTTAGAGACCAACTGATAGAGAGAAAGCAGGCAGGTCTCAACTAGGACTTATCTCAAAACCTGAAGCCAAAAGTTCTGAAAACGTCTAGCTTTGAGTCTAGTATGAGTGGTTTAGGTTTCTCAGATTATTTGGTCTTCTCCAGGAAAGATTTGTAGGGCAATAGCATAAGATACTAGTGAGCTAATTTCCCTGAGACAGCAATAATTATTCCCAAATTCAGCACCATTATCTCCAACATCTATTACAAGTATTTATCACATAGTACTTACTCAATAAGCACTTATCAACGATTGAAATCATGAATAGCCTGGTTTGCTTACATCAGAAATGTTGGGGTTAAAAAACACTGGGTGTGAAACAAGTTATGTGATTTTAAGTAAATTACTTGATTCCTACCTCATTACCTCATTTCATCTTCCATACCAAGTGAATCACCAAGCCCTACCATTTCCTCCCTAAATATTTACATTTCCCCCCGAATTATGGACTTCATCATCTCTTGCTTTTCCTGACTTTTTCTCTTTCACCCACATTTTTCCTCCTCTGTATCCACCCTCCATAATGACCTGATCATGTCTTTCTCTACTATAAGCCTTTTAGTGGCTCCCAAAAAGGAAGGCTAGTATTTTGGGTTCAAATATAAAGAGGCCTGCCTTGTACACTATGTTGCTTCTTCTAAGAGGCCTTGATGGGCTAGGATCACCCCTCCAGGGCCATGAGTGAACTGACTCTGTTCACGAGTACAGGGATGGATGAGCTGACTGTTCACTGGTACCTTTACCACCTTTCACCACCCACACATACTCCCTTCTTCTCACCATTGCGCCAGGTATGGCCAGGAGTTCTCTCTCAATCTAGACTCTAGTCCTATTCACTAAAAGGAAACCCAAATATCATTTCCAATGGCCCCCGGAAACTTTGCATTAGAAACGGAGCTGAGGTGACTGATTCCACTTTACTTCTAGCTTCCAGCAAAATTGTACACTCTGAGTTTTAAGCACCAAGGGCCCAGCACGCCGCCAAATACATTTTCCCAGGCACCTTTCCCCCTCAATTTTTCTAACCTCTTACTATCATGGGGGAAATTTAATCCGTGTGTTTCTGGTTCATTTATACTTAACTCATCAAAATGTTGTGCCGTAAGAATGATTTGATGTCAAAAGAAACCTTGTGGGCCTTATTTATACACATCTTTTCTTTAAACCAGGAAGTTAAGGTTTGCCAGAAAAAGCAGAAATCAACCCTTTAAAGGCTGCTTCTTTTTTCTAAAGTGAAACTTTAGAACTTCTTACAATGTGAGAACCTCTAAACCCAGAACGCTGGGCTTTTATTGCTTAGACATCAGTGTGGCCTCTAATCCTTTTTCCTTTCTCTCCTTACCCTTTGCCAGACAGTGTGCCGCCATTCTTAAAGAAATATTTGAGAAACAAAGAGTTAATTGAGGAAATGGGTGTAGAGCTGGGGGTAAAAAAAACAGTGACATGAAATTTCAGAATCCTGAAACTCATATCAAGTAATCGATTATGGGAGACTCCATATCATGTGTGATAAACACAGTGACTTCTGGCTTACCCTGAGGACTTCAATTAAGTGTTTTGTAATTGGGGTAACTTTATTGATTGCCCTAGAACAGTGCTGTCCAGAAGAACATTTAGCAATGATGGGAATTTTCTGTATATGTGCTGTCCAATACACTATCCACATGCACTTGAAACATGACTACCGTACTTGAGAATCTGAATTTTTTATTTTATTAATTTTAACTAAATAAAGTTTAATTTTAAATGGCTAATGGATACCATACTGGGCAGTGCAGTTCTAAACTCCACAGTGATGAAAGAGCCACAGCATCCCCAATGTTCTAGCTAACTCTTCAAATGCACAGGGCCTTTATGATGCAGTATGAATAAATTCTTAGTATTCAAGAAGTAAATATAGGACTTTCTTAATCAGGGTAGAAAAACCTCATTCAAGCAATAATAACTATAAAGAAGCATTAACCAAATAGTTTGAACAGTCTTTTTGAATAATAGAATACTCTCTTAAAAATATTAATTCTGTTGTATGGAAAACAGACCCAGATAGCTTTATGATAACTGTGATCAGAATTTTAAAAAGTGCTTCTTTGGGAGTTAGTTCCTCTGAGATGGTCTATACTGTAGATCTACGTTGTGTTCTTTTAATCATCTTCAAAGTGTTGATGAGACAGATGGATGATATGTTGGAGGGATATGAACTTTAAGATGTAATAGTCCATGTTCCCATAGATATGCTTGAAGATAACTGGGAAAGGTTCATGACCATTTCTAATAGCTGAAAGAATACCATGTCTTAAAGATGGCTAAGGTCCATGTTATGAAGCTTCATGTTATTTTAATTTTTTAATTTTTTTAATTGATTTTTTACAGAGAGGAAGAGAGAGGGATAGAAAGTTAGAAACATCGATGAGAGAGAAACATTGATCAGCTGCCTTCTGCACACCTCCCACTGGAGATGTGCCCGCAACCAAGGTATGTGCCCTTGACTGGAATCGAACCTGGGACCCTCCAGTCCGCAGGCCAACACTCTATCCACCGAGCCAAACCGGTTAGGGCTGAAGCTTCATTTAAAAAAAAAATTGAAAACTAAAAAGGGGAAGAATAAGAGCCAATATATTGTTGAACTATTTTAGAGAAGAAAGCTTTTCTGAGGGGCCTACAAGCAGGAGAGAATTAAGTATATTGCTGTGGCTAGTAGCTAGAGTAAAAACCACATACACAAAAAGTCTTTATTTTCAACTTCAAAATTTCTTTTTACCTAATCACTGAAAGGTAAGAACCCTTAGGGCAATCCAACCCTCCACAGGGAACCTCTCATACTCCATTTAAAAAATTAGCCAGCCTTTCTCTCTACACATTATAATTCTGGCCAATTTGTAGAAAATATGCTGACTTGTTTTGGCTAGTGAATATTTGGAAAAATCTCAAAATAATTCATTAGAAAAAGTGGAAGTTATTTGAAATACTTTGAAATGTTGAATAGGAATTACAATTATGCCTGAGTCACAGGGGCTCATGAGTCACGTACCCCTTGACTAAGAGGCTAAAGAATTAAATAACTGTTCCTTGAGTTCCCATCTTATGCGAAGCACATGATAAAAGCAGATTTTGTTAACTATCTTCAAATGTTAATTCATCCATCTATTAATGCAACATTAATTTTTGAAGATCATCTGTGGATTGGAGACTCAATCATTAGTCTCACTAGATTAAAAATCTGGACTGCTAACTCTCAATGTTACTACTTGGTTATGTCAAAGAGCACCAACTAGGCAAGCTTTTTTCACATAACCTTGGCTATCACCAAAGTTCAGTTTGTATTCCTTTCTCAGTCAGCAATGACAATGGAGATCAGATGACTGCTGCGCTGAGCTATGCTGCCTCATGTTCCCCCTGGGTGTCACTATTAGGGAGTCTATGAATGAAAACTGTTTCAAAGTGGTCATCCTATCTAACAAAAGAGTAATATACAAATTAGGTGACACTCTGTCACAAAGATGGCCTCCCCATAGCCACAAGATGGCAGCACCCAGTCTGGCTCAGCCCTACCACTGAAGTAGTCAGGCCTGTTAGCTAGGTAGGTGGTGGGCGAGACGGGGGGCCCAAGGGGCAGAACAAGCTATCAGAGGGGGCTAGGGGTCCTCTTTGCCAGAGGCCTTAGGCATGGGCAAGGATGGAGCCAGTGATCGGAGGGGCAGGGGCAGAGCCAGTGATCGGAGGGGTATGAGGGTGCCCTAACCAGGCATAAGGCCTCAGGCCTGGGCACGTGCAAGCACGGAGATCAGAGGGTCCTAGGAATTGGTGGAGCTGGCAAAGCAGGGGTCTTCCCAGGCCTATAGCCTTGGCCAGAGGCTGCCAGTGGGGCAAGGGCAAAGCTGGCGATGACAGGGAGCAGGATAAGAGTCAGTGATCACAGAGGCCTGGGCTCTGTGAAGCCAGCAATCCCAGGGGTCTGGGGGTCTTCTGCCCAGACCTACAGCCTCAGCCAGAGGTTACAGGCCTGTGCAGGGGTGGAGCTGGAATTGGAGGGGCAGAGGTGGAGCCAGTGATCAGAGTGAACTACAGAGGAAACCCCTTTTCTGATCTCTCATTGGCTAAGCTCCCTGTATGCCACTGATAATATTCTTAGTAACTTGGGTAATAAGAATCCCTAAAGGCTATCTAGGGTTTTCCCACCACACTCTTGAAACAAAAAATGAAGATCCACTGCTAGAGGGCTAATAAATGTCATATCTTGCCCTAACTGGTTTGGCTCAGTGCATAATGTCTCAGCCTGCTGACTGCAGGGTCTGGGTTCAATTCTGACCAAGGGCATGTACTGAGGTTGCAGGCTTCTTCCTGGTCGGGGCTCAGGTCAGGGCATATGCAGGAGGCAACCAAAGTGTTCCTCTCACTTTGTTGTTTCTCTCTGTTTTTCCTTCTCTTCCACATTCTCCCAAAATCAATGGAAACATATCCTCAGGAGAGGATAAAACAAAAAAGAAAGAAATGTCATATCCTATGAAAGACACATCTTTCATAGGATAGACACAAATGCCTAAAGAAAGTTGTCATTTCTTCATGGTGAAGGGACTGGAATCTGTGTTGATGAAAACACCTTGGTGGCTGCAGTGACTGGCAGTGGCTGTACAGCAGGGTGATGGGGCTGGTGGCTTCCCCTGATTAGCCTGGTCACCTCCCATAAAGGGAGGCCAGACTGTGGCTTAGGCCTGTTCCCCCAGGGGAGCTGGGAGCAGGCCTAAGCTGTCAGTAGGACATCCCCTGAGGGCTCCCAATATGTGAGAGGGGAAGGCTGGGCTAAGGACTCCCCACCAGTGCATGAATTTCATGCACCGGGCCCCTAGTCCTATATAATGAAAGGGCAATATGTAAATTGACCCTAACAGCAAAACGACTGGAAATGACTGGTCACTATGACACACACTGACCACCAGGGGGCATACACTCAATGCAGGAGCTGTTTCCTGGTGGTCAGTGTGCTCCCACATCAGAGCTCTGCTCAGCCACAAGCCAGGCTGATGGCTGCCAGTACTGCGATGGTGGTGGGAGCCTCTCCTGCCTCCTCAACAGTGCTAAGGATGTCTGACTGCAGCTTAGGCCTGCTCCCTGTTGGCAAATAGACATCCCCTGAGAGCTCCCGGGGTGCCAGAGGGATGTCTGACTGCCAGCTTAGGCCCGATTGCCCAGGGAGCAGGCCTAAGTTAGCAGGTGGATATCGCCCAAGGGGTCCCAGAGTTTGAGTGGGCACAGGCTGGGCTGAGGGACCACGTCCCACTTGAGTGCACAAATTTCTGTGCACCGGGCCTCTAGTCCTATATAATAAAAGGCTAATATGCAAATTGACTGAACAGCAGAAGGATTAGTCACTATGATGCACACTGACCACCAGGGGGCAGACGCTCAATGCAGAAGCTGCCCCCTGGTGGTCAGTGCACTCCCACAGGGGAATGCCACTCAGCCAGAAGCCCTGAGGCAGGCTCATGGCTGGTGAGTGAAGTGGCAGGAGCCTCTCCCACCTCTGTGGCAGCGCTAAGGATGTCAGACTCCAAGAGGGTGCAGGCTGGGCTGATGCCCCCTCACCCAAGTGCATGAATTTCATGCACCAGGCCTTTAGTATATTATACTATGCATGCAGGTTGCTGGATATCTTCCAAAAATGGCACATCCCCATAACACTGGCTGGTGAAGGGAAATTCTTTGAAATTATACTTGATAAGAATGTCTTTGTTCCTATTTTGCCTACTCTCTGGGTACTATATTTTGGAGATTTTCAGGTTGGGTCTGCTATTGGGATTGGAGCTTGCATCACTAAGTACAGAAGATGTGCCAGACACTGTTCTAAGTGGTTTACCTGTGTCTATTTTCTTAATTCACTCCATAAAATTCTTATGGATTTTGTTATTGATATTTATATTTTTTATTATTCATATTTTACAAAAAAGAAAACTGTGACTAAGAGAGGTTAACTTTCCAAATTTGCTCTGCATGTAATTAAAGGAGCCAAAGCATAGCCTTAATGCATGTCCTGTTGTAGCCTAAACATATGCTACCAATCACTCCTCTATTCTGCTGCGTCTTAGGTTCATTAAAAAGTCTTCAAAGAGAACAGTATTAAGATGACATACTTTTTCAGATAAATGTTGAGAGAAGCCATTTCTGGGAAATTTGTATTTCTGGGGGAAAATACTAATTTATGCCAAAATATAGTAAATATTTTGCTAATATCCCAATATGAATATCTTTGGAGAGCTGTTAGAACTCTTGTTATAATGCTGACACAGGGACATATACTGAGGATTAATATATTATTGATGAACACCAGAAAAGGAGAACACTGATAAAACAGCTAGCAAAAAAAACAAAAAAATTATAAAAATAACTAATATCTATTGGATACCTTAAATATATGCCATTTGTCCCCATTATCTGAGAGTACAGAGAGGATGTCATGGCCAGTCATTCATAATGGCACCGGCTGAATCAAACCTAGTTCTACCTAGCTTTAGAGTATGTTCTATCAAAACTCTACTGTACCTCCTTACAATAACAAGTGGGAACACCTTATAGGAGGGCAAGGACTGTAGAGTTGTTGCTAGCAAACCTATGTACCTTATTTTTTGAGTAACAGCCCACTGGGTACTTCAAAGTATAATGTGAATGTGTCCTCAGCAGAATTCATTACCTAAGTAGGGCCCACAGTCACTGCTCCTAGATAGAAAAGAAATAACATTTTGCAGCTGTAGAGTGAGTTCCTGACTCAGCAAATAATAAATATCTGTTTGACAGACCCTTTACTTCTTTACAGCAGTGGAACATGACACTGGAAAGGGGAAAAAAAGACCTTAAGGAAAGTAGGAGAAAGAGCAATCTGATTTAGCATCATCATTTGTATTCCCTGTGAAGATCTTAAGGCCTGACACACACATCGGGAGGTCCAAGGGTCCTCATCATCTATGGCTTGAAGTTTAATGCTATTGCCAAGCACCAAATGGCATTGGTAAATGTTACCTACAAAACTGATGGAAAGTGAGTACTAAGGGGCATTCATCCATTCGGCAGGGCCGTAATTTTATGAAAGGTAGTTAGCATTGACGGGTGAGCCATAATATATCTGACCTTCAATCATGAATCAAACCAGTAGGTAGAAAAACCACGGGACAATATATTTCCTGCCACTAGGTTGCCCATAAACTACAGCACACTTTCCTGGGCAATCACAGATGGATAAAACAGCATGCTATTTATATCATCCCTGAACCTCTAGGTTAGAGTGGAATGAAAAGCTTTGGTAATCTTTTCACCCCAAAAAGCTTTGCTCCTTGGGCATCCTGACATGTCAGCAGCTGTATTAATCCCATAGCTGCAAACCAACATCTGAAACCACAGACTATCCTAAAAAATAGAAGGCAGCATTCAATAGAAATAGCTTCTCCAAAACTTCATATGAAATGCCCCAAGTTTAATGATCCAAAGAGAGAGACTTATTAGTTGGTTTCTTACCTTATCAAAGGCAATTAGATCATTTACAATTTGTATTTTTGCCTTCCCTCATTCATGAAAGTTGCACTTCTCTGTACCAGAGTTCATAATTTCAATAGATGGGTTTTGTTTCTTTATCAAAAATTTGTTGGCTAGGTACTATGTGCAGGTGCTGATGATACAGACAAATAAGACTACTCACGTCCAGCCATTTAAAGGCTTCCATGCAAGAAAATGAAGATTTATATTAGAGTGTCATTCATTTGATTTTTAAGTTTGTGCAGCATATCAGGAGACCTAAAAAAGAGTATTCACTTCTTTCTGACAGTGTGACAGGAAAAATCTTCACAGAGGTGGTAGAGTTTATCTGAGTGTTGCAAAATGTGTTTGAGATTATCTAGTAGAAATGAGAGATTTGAAAGTCATTTCAGCAAAGGAAGCTACATGTGCGATGTCAGACTCATTACATCTTAGGGAAGCTGTCAGCAGTTGGTATAGCTACAGAGAGCCTGTGACATAGGTGTGTATGAGAATGCTGAAGGGTCTGGAGTTGGATCATGGAGAGGTTAGGCTGTTGGATATAATTCTGTGACTCTCAGGGGAGCCACATGAAATTATAGATAACTGGCCTTACACTAGGATATTATGATTTAGTAAATCCAAGGTGTGAGCAGAAAAACTGCATTTTTTTCTTTATTGATTAAGGTAATACATATGTGTCCTTATCTCTCTCCACTGCCCCCCACTGCTCATGCCATCAGCCCCTTGGTGTCTGTGTCCATTGGTTATGCTTATATGCATGCATATAAGTTCTTTGATTGTTTTTTTTTAATATATCTTTATTGATTTCAGAGAGGAAGGGAGAGGTACAGAGAGAGAGAAACACCAAATCTAATAAAAGAGTAATATGCAAATTGACCCTCACTCCATTACACCTAAGCCATGGCTGCTAGCCAAGCCATGCCTACCAGCCAATCAGAGCGACTATATGCAAATTAATCCAGCCAAGATGGCGGCCAGCAGCCACAGAGCTGGAACAAGCAGGAGGCTTGCCCCGGCGATGCAGGAAGCTAAGGTTCCTGTCTGCCTAGGCCGGGTGTGGCCCCTACTCCAGGCAACAAAGTTTCAATTATAGAAGATAAATAAACCCCAGAAATCTGCTTTCAGCCTTGGACTCAAGGAAGTGCTGGGAGCCTGGGTTGTCAGGGGCAACCCAACCTGGGCTCTGGTTAAAGCAATAAAGTTCCAACTTTAGAAGTTAAATAAATCGCAGATACCAGCTTCCAGCCAGCCTCACTGCAAACAGCCATCAGCCACTCACTCAGGCTGGCCAGGTAACCCAGCAGGATCCCACTCCCTGAAGGGGATGTGGCCAGCCTGAAAATGGCCCTCTACCCTCACCCAGGCTGGCCAGACACCTCAGGGGGGGATATCCACCTTGAAGGGACTGTGGCCAGCCTGCAAACAGCCATCAGCCACTCACCCAGGTTGGCCAGGCACCCCAGCAGGACCCCCACCCTGATCTGGGACACCCTTCAGGACAAACCAGCTGGCCCCCACCCATGCACTAGACCTCTATTTTGTGTAATAAGATTGATATGCAAATTGACCCTAACAGCAGAACTGCTGGGAATGACTGGTCACTATGACACACACTGACCTACAGGGGGCAGATGCTCAATGCAGGAGATGTCCCCTGGTGGTCAGTGTGCTCCCACAGGGGGAGCTGTGCTCAGCCACAAGCCAGCTGCCAGCACAGCAGTGGTGGCAGGAGCCTCTCCTCAGCAGAGCTAAGGATGTCTGATTGCAGCTTAGACCTGCTCCCTGCTGGCAAGTGGACATCCCCGAGGGCCCCTGGGCTGCCAGAGGGGTATCTGGCTGCCAGTTTAAGCCCGATCCCCTGGGGAGCAGGTGTAAGCCAGCAAGTGGACATCTCCCAAGGGGTCCCAGATTGCTAGAGGGCACAGACCAGGTTGAGGGACCCCCTCCCCAGCAAGAGCAAAAATTTTTATGCACCACACCTCTAGTCAATGATAAGATAGAATCATTGATCGGCTGCCTCCTGCATACCTCCTATTGGGGACTGAGCCCACAACTTGGGCATATGCCCTTGGCTAGAATCAAACCTAGAACACTTCAGTCTGCAGGCTGGTGCTCTATCCACTGAGCCAAACTGGCTAGGGCAGAAAACCTGCATTTTCAACAATGTTCCCCACCACCTCCAACTACTACTATTGATACAGTGTTTGAAGAATTTTAGCAAAGAAGAAACATGATCTGATTTATGCTTTATTCCAGGAATAGATTGGAATTTGAATTTGAAGTGCTAAGGACTGATGCCAAGGAAACCCTCTTATGTATGTAATCATTATATTGCCATACTTTAGGAATGAGAAACTGTTGGCCAGAGAGCGTAAAAAACTTCCCCAAATCAGTATGGCTGGTAACAGACGCATAATTTGAAACCATATCCTTTGGATTCAGATATCTGGGCTCTTTTATTATATACTATTAGAGGCCTGGTGCACAAAATTTGTGCATGGGGGGATCCCCTCAGCCCATCCTGCAATGTCTCCAATCCGGGACCCTGGGATCAGGCCTAACTGGAAGTCAGACATCATCTCACATTCCTGGACCACTGGCTCCTAATGTTCACCTGCCTGCCTGCTCACCCCTAACTGCCCCCCACTTCAGGCTTGAGCGCCCCTCACTGCCTCTTTGTTCTGGCCTGATGGCCCCTAAATGCCCCCACTGCCAGCCTGGTCGCCCCACCACCCTCTCTCAACTTGTCCCTTCCTCCTGGCCTGGTCACCCCCAACTGCCCCACTATGCCGGCCAGGTCACCCCTCATGACTCCCCCACTGGCCTGGTCACCCCATGCAGACTGCTGTTCAGTTGTTTGGTTGTCCCTCACTAACCCCCTGTTGGCCTGGTTGTTGGCAGCCATCTTGTGAGGGCATGAGGGTTAATTTGCATATTATCTCTTTATAATATAGGACTAGAGGCCCGGTGCACAAAAATTTGTGCACTGGGGTGGGGGGTCCTTTAGCTCAGTCTGTGCCCTCTAGCAACCTCGGACCCCTTGGGAGATGTCCACCTGCTGGCTTAGGCCTGATCGGGCCTAAGCTGGCAGCCAGACATCCCTCTAGCAGCCCAGGGGCCCTCGGGGGATGTCCACTTGCCAGAGGGAGCAGGTCTAAGCTGCAATCAGACATCCTTATCTCTGCTGAGGAGGCAGGAGAGGCTCCTGCCACCACTGCTGTGCTGGCAGCTGGCAGCTGGAAGCTGGCTTGTGGCTGAGCACAGCTCCCCCTGTGGGAGCACACTGAACATCTGCCCCCTGTAGGTCAGTGTGTGTCATAGTGACCAGTCATTCCCAGCAGTTCTGCTGTTAGGGTCAATTTGCATATTACCCTTTTATTATACAGGATAGAGGCCTGGTGCATGGATGGGGGCCAGCTGGTTTGTTCTGAAGGGTGTCCCAGATCAGGGTGGGGGTTCCTGCTGGTGCCTGGCTAACCTGGGTGAGTGGCTGATGGCTGTTTGCAGGCTGACCACATCCCCTTCAGAGAGTGGGGTCCTGCTGGGGTACCTTGCCAGCCTGGGTGGGTGGCTGATGGCTGTTTGCAGCGAGGCTGGCTAGAAGCCGGTATCTGGGATTCATTTAACTTCTAAAGTTGGAACTTCATTGCTTTAACCAGAGCCCAGGTTGGGTTGCCCCTGACAACCCAGGCTCCCAGCACTTCCTTGAGTCCAAGGCTGGAAGCAGATTTCTGGGGTTTATTTATCTTCTATAATTGAAACTTTGTTACCTGGAGTAGGGGCCACACCCGGCCTAGGCAGAAAGGAACCTAAGCTTCCTGCATCACCGGGGCAAGCCTCCTGCTTGTTCCAGCTCTGTGGCTGCCGGCCGCCATCTTGGCTGGGTTAATTTGCATATAGTCGCTCTGATTGGCTGGTAGGCATGGCTTGGCTAGCAGCCATGGCTTAGGTGTAATGGAGTGAGGGTCAATTTGCATATTACTCTTTTATTAGATTAGATGATATACTTTACCCTATTGCTGCAGAAATGCTCTTAATACATTGTGGGTGAATCACGAGCATTCTCGTGTTTTCATATTACATAGTGTTTTACATAAATGTTAAAAGCATGCCTTAAAGTTAAATACTCATTGCATTTTGAAGTTACTTATTACATATTCTTATAAGCTAATGTCTTTTTAAAGTATGATATTTTGTAAAATGTTTTTTGTACTCATTCAGTAGAAACTTATCTGGCCACTAGTAAAGCTAGCAGTAAAACTACTGGTGTGAAATGTGTTAAGATGGCAAAGTCTAAGTAATAGAACCCAGTTACAACCAGGGTGTATCTATGTCCTGTGATCAATGGTGCTTTTTATCTCAGGAGCTTCATCTGGGCTTGTTGAGGAGAGAGAACTGATGTTGCTTGATTTTATATCCTTAGCTTAACAAAGCCAGGCAGAAGAAGTTATTCAATGATTACTGTTGAATGAATGAATGAATGGCCCAGAAAGATCCCTGTGCATATTTATCTGAATAACACTTTGCTATCAACCAGCATACCACTTTTCATATGATGTGGCCCCAAGGGATCTTCAAGTCAGTGTGTGTGGCACTCTGGAGGGATAATAACCTGTGCTGTGTATGTAAAGGGCCTATTTTGAAGGCCCCTATACCTTCAACTCCTGGTGCCTTCCTCTCAAAGACAAACACAAAAGACCCTTTGGACAGGAAGCACATATTCAGAAGCTAGGGCATGCCCTTCAAAACAGAAGTGTTCTTTTCTTCAATCAATCCGTTTCTGTCAATGTTTGCCAAACATTGCTGGACTCTGAGAAATCTAATAGTGTCCAGGTCTATTTCCCCTTAAGGATGGCACAAAGCTAGAGGGGAAAATAATCATAATAATTAACATGCATTGAGTGCTCAGCATCTGTACTCTATTAAAACTCTAAAGAATCCTATCAGATATATGGCATTATCCTGTTAATAAAAGGCTAATATGCAAACTGTTCCCTTGATCAGGAGTTCAACCAGGGGCAGGGCCAACCAGCCAACTGCCCATGCCCCTCCCCCAGGCCAGTCCAGCCTGATTGGCCCCAATTGGGGCAGGCCAGTCAGACCCCACCTGTGCACGAATTCGTGCACCGGGCCTCTAGTCTGTGCATGTGTGCGTGTGTGTATATAAGCCTCAGCAACTGTTAGGACTGAACAACTAGAATGACTGCTTGACCAGTTGCTATGACACACCAGGGGGCAGATGCTCAATGCAGGATCTGCCCCCTAGTAGTCAGTGTGTTCCTCTGCCTCCTAGTAGTCAGTGTGCTCCCACAGCAAATCTCCCATGGTTGGCCAGTGGCATCGACATTCAAAGTCTGTTCCTCCTATGCCTGGCTGGTGACCATCGCCTCCTCTCCCGACCTTGCCGGGGTGTTCAGCCCTCGGCTTGGGGGGGGGGCACAAACCAGAGGTAGGTAGAGACAGATGCAGTCCCTTTCCTAGTGGGGCTGTGGGCTAGCTCCTTCCTTAGGGCCAGCGGCCAACCTCCCGCACCCTGTCCCTCCCCGCAGCTGGCAGGCCCCAGTCAGCCGGCCCTGATTAGCCCTGATCACTGGCCATGCCTAGGGACCCCACCTGTGCACATACTCATGCACCAGGCCTCTAGTCTTATTATAAAACAAAATTCAACCTAGTAAATTTGAAGATCTAATTGGCTTTATTAAGTGATGTAAGAATCTGGCAACATCTCATCTAGCAACTAGAAGGGCATTGGAAGGGGTTGTTTAAAAAAAAAAAAAAAAGGAAGGTGATATAGCAAGAGAGGTGGAGTAAGAGAACTATAAACAAAAGTAAAAAAAAAATAAAGAGGAGTATTTTTAGACCAGGATATGTTATTTTGTGATGAATGAAACAAGATTTTTTATCATGCAGATTTGGGAATGGAGAAGACTCATGTGACAGATTACCGTTCTAGTACTTGACCAAAAATTTCTGGACTGGTTATGATCACATTTCTGGGAGAGGTTGAAATTGAAATTAGATCAGGTATTATGTCTAGGTTTGGTATCATGGGCTTTTAGCACAAGTGCGTCCATTTGGGATCTGTGGTTTTCTCTTTAACAAGCTATGCAGTGTCAGTGGTGAGAAAGCCCAAGAAGATTGAATAATTTGCTCAAGGTCACACATGGCTTATACATAGCAGACCCCAAATCACAATTTATGGACATCTAACACCATAATCCATGTGCTTATCTGTGATTACACAGCCTCCCAATAATAATTCCATAGACTACTCTATGCACATGCTATTGAGGGCTGGTAGAGCCATATTGTCAAAAACTGGACTGCTTGGGCTCAATCCTTGCCTGTGCTACTGGCAACATATTTACTCTGGGTCCATATTTCTTCACTCATAAACATGGACAAGAATGGTACCTAAGAGAATTGTAGAGGATATTATAAGTTCAGTAAGATGCTCAAAATATAAATTTATTATGTGTCATATAAATGTGAGCTCTAGTCACTAGGGCAATGATTTATCACTCTGCAACTTTTGTTGATGGTCCTGTTTGTTGGGGTAAAACAAACACCAGAAAATAGAGAAAGCTTTCTTTCCCACACATGTGGAGGACTGAATTATCAACCTGAGATATACTGAACACACTGAGTAGTTAGGAAAGAGAATGATCACCACCTGAAACCTATCTTTATCATCTGGGAACCAGGTAAAAACAAACCTTCCCACTAAATCTATTCCACCTTTGGTGTTTCTCTCTGATAACCCAGACATGAAATGCTGAGCATCTACTAGGCAAATATTTTCAGAGGAAAGGTCAATGTTTATTAAGCATGTCACCAGCTCAAGTGATTTTATAGAAAATCAGCAGATTCAATTCACACTAGGGCTTTTAAAAGTCCCAGAAACATTGTATTGTTTTTAAAGAATTCTAACTTAGCTTATTTATAGACTAGTGTCCCAGTGCACGAAATTAAAAGGGGATTAATTAGAGGAAATATTTTAATATTGCTATTTGCCCTTTCTCTTTAATAGAAGTGTCAGAGATTAAAGAAAATTAGTAAAACATATATGAAAATCTTCCTCCTGTCAGAGTCTGGGGTGCACCATGGAACCCAGAGTCAAGTCTTCAACCACACATGTGCACCTCAAATTCACTCGAGACCCAAACCTGGATGGCCCCCTTCATTGGGCTAGACCCAGACCCGGCTGGTCCCACCCTGTCAAGCCCTGCCAGGTGGGTGGGGGTGCAGCCTCAGGTCCCCTGGGTGCCAGGGCAGGGGAGCATGGCCTTAGGTCCCCCACCAAGCCCTGCTGGGCAGAGGGAGTGGCCTGTGATCCCCCAGCCTGGCGCCGGGGCAGGGGACATAGCCGGAGGTCCCCTGGCCTGGTGTTGGAGTGGGGGGCATGACCTGAGGTCCCCTGTCAAACCCCATGCAGGAGGTGGGTGGGCCCGCAGCCTCAGGTCCCAGCTGATTGCTCCTTAAGGCTTGTTATGGGAACTTAGCCTCACCTGTGGGTGCAAATTGACCAGAGTGATGGTCAATTTGCCTATTCCCTCTTTATTATATAGGATTATTGCTCAGGATGACTTTTAAAAATTTCTGGATCTTTATTTCTTGCTGTAATACACTGAATTGTCACCCCTCTATGGGACTAAGCAATAATAATAAATAACCTAAAGAAGGTCCCAGCAAAACAAATGGACAAATTTCATTCCAGAAGTTGAGTAGAGACTTTCAAGTGTTTGCAGAATTAACAGAATTTTTGGAACCTTCAGGCTGAAGAACTTAAGCTGCCCTTTAATCATGAATGCTCTGACAGAAGACAAATATGTGAACATGTATGTGAACTTCTGTATACACATATTATGTACACACATGGAGATAAAACCCAGATATTGCAGTCAGACTCCTTTGGAGCCCCCTGTGTATGTGGAGGAGGGTGAGAAGCTAAATCACACAGTAGGGATTATGACATGAGGTCATCAGAGAATCTGAATTAGTGAATTAGATGAGATTGCTGGTCACAATAATCAGACTTGGCTTTTTTTATTGGGCATTTATGAGGCTACTACTCACGTATATAAAGGAATTAAAATACTCTTTAAAGCCTTATGAAACAGCTGTTAAATTTCCCATTTTACAGATGAGGAAAATGCATCTGAAAAAGGTTGAAGACAATTTAAATGTAGGTTTCAATGGATTTAAAGCCTCACTCTGTCTACAATGCCCCACTACTGAGGACAGTCTCTGTTATATTTCAAATAATGTCAGTTGTGGTTTTTAGAAATTTCTATAGCAACTGGCTTTTACATTTTAAAATGTAGGAAAGAAAATATTTTTTAATTGGATGAATTATATTTAGTAAGCAACAGCTAAAAACTTAAAAGGTGGACACAATCATCAAATATGCTTTGAAACATCAGCAGGTTTCCATGAAAGCAGTTATAATAAACCTATGATCTACAGTTTGCCTTGAGTACTAACTACTAACTAGTCAGTATAATATTTCTATTTTTTTTAAATATGTCTTCACTAGTCCCTCTTTTTCTAACCAAGGTGCTCATTAAATATTTGTTGAATGAATGGTGAATGAGGGTAGAGAAAAAAACTCAAGGATCGTGGGATAGCTTCATGAATTTCACAGTTTTATTTCATTGATCTCTTTGAAAAATACTGTTAAAAATGCAACATAAATGGCATGGGATTCAAATGAATGAGGTTTGACATTCCATAAAAAAAAAAAACATGAGTCCCAGGATAGTGTGATTTGTGATTTCGCAATGATATCCTTAGGGTAATTATAGTGAATATCTTATCTAATAAAAGAGTAATATGCAAATTAGGTGTCACTCCATCGCAAAGATGGCCGCCCCCATAGCCACAAGATGGCAGTACCCATAGCCACATCCTATCTAATAAAAGAGTAATATGCAAATTAGGTGTCACTCTGTCACAAAGATGACCACCCCCTTAGCCACCTAAGTCATGCCCACCAGCCAATTAGAGCAGCTGTATGCAAATTAACCCAGCCAAGATGGCAGCCAGCAGCCACGGAGCTAGAGGCTTCTGTTTGGAGGAAACTGCCTGCCTCGGCTGGCTCAAAGTAATAAAGTTTCAATTATAGAAGCCACAGAGCTGAAGCAAAGCGAGGCTTCTTTGCCTGCCTAGACAGGCTGTGGCCTCCACTCAAGGCAACAACATTTCAATTATAGAAGGTAAATAAACCCCTGAAACCTGCTTCCAGCCAGCCTTGCTGGGACCTTGGGTCAAAGGGAGCTGTGGCCATACTGCAATCAGTCATCAGCCCCTCACCCAGGCTGGCCAGGCATGCCAGTAGGGACCCAAACCCTGAAGGTGCTGTGGACAGCCTGAAAACAGCCCTCAACCCCTCACCAAGGCTTGCCACATCCCCATGGGGTGAGGGTCCCCACTAGGGTGCTTGGCCAGCCCGCAAACAGCCCTTCAACCAGGCTGGCCAGGCACGCCAGCAGGTGGACATCCCCTTAGTGGTCTCAGATTGTGAGAGGGCACAGGCCAGGCTGAGGGACCACTCCCCCCACCCTCCCGAGTGCACAAATTTTTGTCCACCGAGCCCCTAGTCCTATATAATAAAGAGGAAATATGCAAATTGACCATCACTCTGGTCAATTTGCACCCACAGCTGAGACTGAGTTCCCATAACAAGCCTTAAGGAGCAATCAGCAGGGACCTGAGGCTGTGCGCCCACCCACCTCCTGCATGGGGCTTGATAGGGGACCTCAGGTCATGCCTTCCACCTGCAGGGCTTGCCAGGAGACCCCAGGCTGCTCCCCCCGCCCTGGCACCAGGCCAGAGGAACTTAGGCTGCACCCTCTTCCCTGGTGCCAGGCCAGGGGACCTCAGGCTGTGCCCCTCACCCTGCAGGACTTGACAGGGGCCCTCAAGGTGTTCCCTCCACTCTGGTGCTGAGCCAGGGGACCTCAGGCCATGCCCCCCACCCCAGCACCAGGCCAGGGGACCTCAGGCTGTGCCCCCTGCCCCAGCGCCAGGCTGGGGGATCACAGACCACTCCCTATGCCCAGCAGGGCTTTATGGGGCACCTCAGGCCTTGCTCCCCTGCCCTGGCACCCAGGGGACCTGAGGCTGCACCCCCCCACCTGGCAGGGCTTGACAGCGTGGGACTGGCTGAGTCTGGATCTAGCCCAATGAAGGAGGGCCATCCAGGTTTGGGTCTCAGGTGATTTTGAGGTGTACATGGGTGGTTGAAGACTTGACTCTGGCTTTCATGGTGCACCCCAGACTCTGACAGGAGTAAGATTTTCATATATGTTTTACTAATTTTCTTTAATCTCTGACACTTCTATTATAGAGAAAGGGCAAATAGCAATATTAAAATATGTCCTCTAATCCCCTTTTAATGTGCACGAATTTCATGCACTGGGCCACTAGTATCTAATAAAAGAGTAATATGCAAATTATGCATCACTCCATCACAAATATGGCCGCCCCCATAGCCACAAGATGGTGGCGCACATAGACGCATACTATCTAATAAAAGAGTAATATGAAAATTAGGTGTCACTCCTTCACAAAGATGGCTGCCCCCATAGCCACAAGATGGCGTCCAGTCCAGCTCAGCCCCGCCACTGAATTGGTCAGGCCTGTTAGCCAGGCAGGTGGCAGGGGAGGAGGGGGGCCCGAGTCATATCCTGCCCTAGCCAGTTTGGCTCAGTGCATAATGCCTCAGGCTGCTGACTGCAGAGTGTGGGTTTAATTCTGACCAAGGGTGTGTACCTAGGTTGAAGGCTCCTCCCTGGCTGGGGTCCAGGTCAGGACATATGCAGGAGGCAACCAATCAAAGTGTTCCTCTCACTTTGATGTTTCTCTCTGTCCCGGGGGTCCCCTGCCCAAATCTGCAGTCTTGGCCATAGGCTGCAGCGGGGCAAGGGGAGAGCCCACAATTGGAGGTGCCTGGGCATCCCCTGCCCCGGCCTGCAGCCTTGGCCAGAGGCTGCCAGTGGAGCAAGGGCAGAGCTGGCGATGGCAAGGGATAGGATCAGAATTGGTGATCATAAAGGTCTGGGCTCTGTGAAGCCAGCAATCGGAGGGTTCCTTGCCTAGGCCTGAGGTCTCAGCCAGAGCTTACAGGCCTGGTCAGCAGTGGAGCTGGGATTGGAGGGGCAGGAGAGGAGCTGGTGATCAGAGTGAACTATAGAGGAAACACCTTTTCTTAATGCTTATTGGCTAAGCTGCCTGTATGCCAATGGTAATATTCTTAGTAAGTTGGGTAATAATAATCTAAAAAGGCAATCTAGGGTTTTTCTACCACACTCCTGGAGAAAAAAAATAAAGGTCCACTGCTGGAGGGCTAAGAAATGTCATATCCTGCCCTAGCCAGTTTGGTTCAGTGCATAATGCCTCAGCCTACTGACTGTAGGGTGTGGGTTCAATTCTGACCAAGGGCATGTGCCTAGGTTGAAGGCTTCTCCCTGGCTGGGGCCCAGGTCAGGACATATGCAGGAGGCAACCAATCAAAGTGTTCCACTCACTTTGATGTTTCTCTCTGTTTTTCCCTTCTCTTCCACATTCTCTAAAAATCAATGGAAACATATCCTCAGGTGAGGATAAAAAAAAAAAAAAAGAGGGTTTTGACAGTGCCTTGTCCCAGAGCAGATAGGGAAAGCAGCTGAAATGAGTAGCTTCCAGCCCGAATTGGCAGTGGAGATCGAGCTGGGAGACAGCCTGCAGCTGGATAAGACAGAAGACTCCTGAGAGAGGAGAGAAAAAAACTATATAACCAGAGACCCAGAGAAAATAGATCATGGGGAGACAAAGAAACAGTCCGCATATGAAAGAAAAACAGGCATCACCAGAAAGGGAAGTAAATGAAATGGAAGCAAGCAACTTGTCGGAGAAAGAATTCAGGGAAATGGTCATAAGGTGGATGAAAAGAATGGAAGACAAATTTGACAGTATGTGTAAGAACCAAGAGGAAATGAAGAAGAACCAAGAAGAAATGAAAAACGACATCACTGCTATGA
>PVJC01020245.1:0-29369 GCA_004026665.1 Murina feae
GAGGCATATGCCCCTGGCCGGAATCAAACCTGGGACCCTTCAGTCTGCAGGCCAACATTCTATCCATTGAGCCAAACCAGCTAGGGCCAAAATTCTCATAGCTCCAGCCAAAAACTGGGTGAGGATAGAAAAGAGAAGGAAGACCAGAGAGTCTGGCCCTGAAATGTGTGCTGACTCTACTGCCAATTTTCTTTTATAAATTCTCGCTTTTTGCTGGGTCAGCCAGGGCTTACTCCAGGAATTGAAGCATATGTCCTCATCTGCTTTAGTTTGTTCTCAAGCCATTTATTTTCATTTTTACTTGGATCGATCATGAACAAATTGACTCTCTATTCTAAAAACACTGCTGGAATTACTGTAAGACTTTTGAAAGGATGGAGCAGTCCTCTCAAACTGGTAAAGGACCAGGTTTTTTGTTTTATAAATATCCAGTTCTTCATACCACCAGTATGTGTTCCTATTGCCCATGACGAGTGTGCAATTCACACTCAGTGCTCCCCACCACAAAAATTTGACAACACTCAAAACTGATCAGACCCCATTTATTGGTAAGTCCACTCATCATGCACTTGAATATCACAACAATGTCAAAATGCTAAAAGTTTCTAAACACCCCAAATCTAACTCATAATGTCACAGAATGGTATAAAAAATAAATAAGTTCGCAGACCAGTATGTCTTCAAACCACCTTTGAGTAGCATTGTGCTGGGCCCGCCCCAGTCTCTTAATAGCTCTAGAGATCTCTCCTAGGTGAAGGTGCCCCCAGTAAACCTTTTCCTTCACAAGATGTGTCAGTGTTAAGGACATTGCTAGTATTTTTCTAACCTGCCTTTTCTGTTACTTAAAAATAGCCATGTCTAGCCATCATGGCTCAGTAGTTTACCTAAGCCAGGAGGTCACAGTTCAATTCTTGAGCTTGGGTTTAAGCTAAATGCAAAGTGTTTATGCTGTTCCCAAACTTCAAAGGAGGTGCCCTTTGTACACCCCTTTCTGTATGTTAGAAATTCGTGGTGGTTTGGATCGTTTCAGAATTAAGAATCAAATTCATACAGAATTTGTGAATATAGGGACACTTTCCTGTGACTCTGGAACATCCCGGCAAGTTCCCCATGAGGTACTTACAGTAAGCTACTGAGATGGCTTTGGGAACTTGGAGAAACAATGGTCCACAGTAAATGAAGTCAAGATGACAGACCATATGAGAAATTACCACTCTGTCATCCCATCCAAGAAGTAGGCATATAGGAATGAGTCTCTATTACACTGGAAAACCTACCAGCTGACTAATTTTTATAAAGGAAAGGCACTAATAAAGTGGTCACCAACATCTTTGAGAAGTTTAGAAGTGGTTGTCTCTGTTGGTAGAAGCTGATGGGAGGTGGGTGTTAATTTAAGATTTGGTTTTCCTCGAAGCGGTGGGGATGATAGGACTCTAACATAGCAGAGGCCAAATGGCAACATTTCATTCTCAGAGGCAGAGTGGGTGAAGTTCCACTAGGCAGCATGGTCCCAGCGCAGTTGGGTAATGGAACATGGGTGGTCCTACAGACCTGATAAATGGGCAGCCAAGAAGGATATTATATTGATTTTTATATAATTAAGAGAGACCAAAAGTTGATGGGCAGAATGCAGAGGTCAGTAACTTCAATGAAATGTCACAATACCTTGCCTAGGTTCTAGGCTGCATTTGACGACGTTGATTGGTTTTGTGACTTTAAGTGAAATAACCATATAATGAAACAAATTTTACCATAGGCTAATTAATACAAACATGAGTTAAGTTCCTGTAGCATCTCGTCATAAGGAATTCCTTGGTGAGATACACACTCTACTGGGTGGGAGATAAACCCTACGAAAAGTTTAGGGCCCTGCCATATAAGGTTTTTTAATCCAGCATTCTGAAACATCTCCAAAGTAAAAGATAAGTTACTGCATCATGTGTCTTTTTAAAAAAATACATTTTTATTGATTTTAGAAAGGAAGGAAGGGAGATTTAGAAACATCAGTGATGAAAGAACCATTGACTGGTTGCCTCCTGCATGCCCCCCACTGGGGATCAAGCCTGCAACCCAGGCATGTGCCTTGATCAGGAATCAGACCGTGACCTCCTGGTTTATAGGTTGACACTCAACCACTGAGCCACGCTGACCAGGCTGCATCTTGTGTCTTTAACCCCAAGAAAGCACAGTGTCTCAGTAGACCTCTTTGAGTTCTGGAAGCAGCATATTCTGTACATGGAATGCAAGAGGCCAGGCTATGAGAGCAGGACCATATGACCTGGAAAATTCCACAGTACTAGAGGAACAAAAAGATGTTGTGTGGATTCTCTGGCAATCCATAATAAGAGAGCCCCAGTACAGACCTCTAGGGTTCTGGAGTAAGGGGATGTCATCTGAATAAAGTTTCACCATTTAAAAAGTATCTACTAGCCCTGGCTGGTTTGGCTCAGTGGATGGAGCATCGGCCTGTGGACTGAAGGGTCCCAGGTTCGGTTCCGGTCAAGGGCATGTGCCTTGGTTGTGGGCACATCCCCAGTGGGAGGTGTGCAGGAGGCAACTGATCGATGTTTCTCTCTCATCGGTGTTTCTCTCTATCCCTCTCCCTTCCTCTCTGTAAACAATCAATAAAATTTATTAAAAAAATAATAATAATAAAAATAAAAAGTATCTATTGCCCGGCTGCTGTGGCTTGGTGGTTGAGTGTTGACCAATTAACCAGGAGGTCAGAATTCCCAGTCAGGGCACATGCCCAGGTTGTGGGCTTGATGCACAGTGTGGGACCTGCAGAAAGCAGCTGATTGATGATTCTCTCTTGTCATTAATATTTCCATCTCTCCCTCTCCCTTCTCTGAAATCAATAAACACACACACACACACACATATACACTAGGGGCCCAGTGCAGGAATTTGTGCACCTTGAAAGGAACTGAGCCGTGAGGCTGTGGTAGGCACAGGGGTGGGTCTCGGCCCATCCTCCATGCCATGTCCCCTGTCTGCTGGCAGCCTCACTTCCGCCCACGGAGTGATTGGGGCCGGCATCAGCAGCGGGTGTGAGCGGTGCCAGCTGCTTCTCTAATCTCTCCTCAAGAATGGGGAGGTGGCTAAGCTCTCAGGGCAATCAGGGCCAGCAACTGCTGCTGGCACCTACTGATGGCGCCAAATGATCAGGAATGGCTCTGGGCACTGGCAGTGGGTTCGAGCGGTGTCTCTGGCACCAGCAATGGGTGCAAGTGGTATCTCCGGCACTGGCAGCAGGTGTGAGTGGCAGGCAGGACCATGACACGCGGGAGCAAAGAATTTTCAGTAACCACCAGAGGCTCACCCTGATGACAGCGACTGGCGCCCCAGCTCCACCATCCCGCAGTGGCCAACACCTGCCATGTTCTGCACACATCCCCCTGGTGGTCAGCATACGTCATAGCTATCCGTTGTTCTGCTGTTTGCTCTATTTGCATATTAGCCTTTTATTATACAGGATTTTTAAAGTATTTCCTGGCATGCTTTTAAGTTCTGATAGAGACTCAGTGCCTGACCACAAAATATGAAGTGGCTGTGACCAGTTACCCATTTAACGAACCAGCTGGTTCTTGTCCGTCCTGCCAAGCCGTAAGATTGGGTGGATACAATAGCAATCCATCTTACGGTGGAAATTACAGTTGGGAGAGAAGCCCAAGCAACCTTAGTGGCACAAGTAAGTTAAATTGAGCAAGAGTTCCCAGATCTCCATATTACCTACATTTATTGCACTCAGACCTTTCTTAGTTCATACGTAGGGCAGCATAAGAATTCTTCAACCATCTGACTAAGGAGGAAACACATCCAGGTCTGGTTCACGGATGGGTTGGCTTGATCTGTTAGGGTAAACCAAATGTGGACTACTATTCAGCAGCCCCATCCAGTGTACCTTGGTTGCAGGTTCTCTAGCCACAATAGGGATGGATGTGGGAGGCAACCAATCCATTTGTCTCTCTCATCGATATTTCTCTCTCTCCCCCACCTTCCACCCTTCTATTCTTGAGAAAAATCATTGGAAAAAATATCCTCAGGTGAGGATTACAAAAGGCACAAAAACAATGAGCTCAGCCCTAACCGGTTTGGCTCAGTGGACAGAGTCAGCCTGCGGACTGAAAGGTCCCAGGTTTGATTCTGGTCAAGGGCATGTACCTTGTTTGTAGGCGCATCCCCAGTAGGGAGTGTGCAGGAGGCAGCTGATCGATGTTTCTCTCTCATCAATGTTTCTAACTCTCTCTTTCTCCCTTCCTCTCTGTAAAAAATCAATAAAATATATATTTAAAAAAAAAAATGAGCTCAGCAGAGTTGCAGGACATAAACAAAAATCAATCATATTTCTGTACATTTGCAGTAGATAATCCAAAAATGAAATTAAGAAAATAATTCTAGTCACAATAGCATCAAAAAGAAAATAAGGAAAGAGAGAATACTTATAAATTTAACAAAAGATGTGCAGAATGATAATGTGAAAACCACAAAACTTTTTTGAAGGAGGGAAAAATCTAAAATGGAAAAAAAATCTCATATTTATGGACAGAAGCCTTAACATTGTTAAAATGGCAGTATTCCCTAAGAAATCTCCAGATTTGATGCAATCCCTATCAGAATCCCAGCTGACTTCTTTGTGGAAATTGAGTAACTAATTATAAAATTCATATAATCAAAACAAGAAAACAGTCCTGAAAAAGAAGAATAAAGAAGGAAGACTCACACTTTCCAGTTTCAAAATTCACTCCCTCGGAGGCGTGGGAGCTGGGTGGAGGGGGTAAAGGGAAGAAAATGGGGGACATCTGTAATAGAATCAACAATAAAATAAAAAGCCTTACTACACAGCAATGGTAATCAAAACAGTGGTACTGGCATAAGAACAGACATCGATACAAATGCAATAGAGTTAAGAGCCAAAATAAAGGCCCATACATCTATGATGAAATAATTTTTGACAAGGGTGTCAAAACCATCCATTGGGCAAAAAATGTCTTCTCAACAAATGGTTCTGGGACAACTGGATATAGAACCATGCAAAGGAATGAGTTTAGTCCTTCCCTTGCACCATACACAAAAATTAACTCAAAATAGATGAAAGACCTAAAAGTAATAAAACCATAAGCACTTAGAAGAAAACGGGTAAAACCTTCATAACTTTGGGTTTGACTAAGGGTTTTTAAATATTACATCAAAAGCATGAGCAACAAGAGAAAAAATTGGACCTCATCAAAATTAAAAAGTTTTGTCCTTCAAAGGACAGCATAAAAAAAAGTGAAAGGTCAACCCACAGAATGTGAGAAAACACTTGCAAATCATATCTGAAAAGGGACTTGTATCCAGAATATATAAAAAACTTACAACTCAATAATTAAAAGAGAAGGCAGGGGAGGGTGGGTGGGTGGGAGCCAATCAACCAAAGACCTTGTATGCAAAAAAAGACAACCTGACAAAAAGAGCAAAGGAGCTGATAGGCATTTCTCCAAAGATAGAAAAGTTCAGTAAACACATGAAGAGAAGCTTGACATTGCTAGTCATCAGGGTATTACAAATCAAAACCACAATGACATAACCACTTCAGACCCACTAGGATGTCTAAAACTAAAAAGTCAGATATCAAGTATTAGCAAGGATGGAGAGAACTGGAGCCCTCATACATTTCTGGTGTGAACTATAAAATGATATGACAGCTTTGAAAAATAGACTGTCAATACTTCAGATGACTAAAATCAGAGTTAATCATGACCCAGCAATTCCATTCCTGGGTATATACCCAAGAGAAATGAAATGAAACATGTCCACACAGAAACATGAACATGCATGCTTGTTTATACCAGCATTCATGAGCCAAAAGGTAGAAACAACCCAAATGTTTATCAACAGACAAATGGACAAATAAAATATGGTATATCCACTTAATATCTACACTAATAAAAGAGAAATATGCAATGCCCACCAGCCAATCAGGAGTGAGTATGCAAATTAACCCAACAAAGATGGCAGATTAATTTGCATATACAAGTGCCAAGCAGCCAGGGGTGGGGCCTCTGGGCTGCTCCAGGCCTCTGGGCAGTGTGGGAAGGTGGAAAGGCAGCTCCGGGCCAGAATGAAGGCAGAAAGGTGACTCTGGGCTAGAGCAAAGGCAAAAATGTGGCTCTGGCTGGAGTAAAGGCAGTGCCGGCAGCCAGGGGAAGGAAGGCCCATTCTTTTTCTTTTTTTAAAATATATTTTGATTTTTTACAGAGAGGAAGGGAGAGGGATAGAGAGCTAGAAACATCGATGAGAGAGAAACATCGATCAGCTGCCTCAACACCCCCCACTGGGGATGTGCCCACAACCAATGTACATGCCCTTGACTGGAATCGAACCCAGGACCTTCAGTCCGCAGGCCGACGCTCTATGCACTGAACCAAACCGTTCATGGCAGGAAGGCCCATTCTTGCATGAATCTTTGTGCATGGGGCTTCTAGTCCTATATAATAAAAGCTAAATATGCAAATTGACCAAACAACAGAACAACCGATCACTATGATGCACACTGGCCACCAGGGGGCAGATGCTCAACACAGGAGCTGCATGCAGGCCCCAGGCCAGCCAAGGCAGGTGCCAGCGGGTGTCCCTCTATTGCCCTGCTGGTTGCCCCACAGATCGGCCCTGATTGCCTGCCAGGCCTAAGGACCCTACCCATGCTCAAATTTCATGCACCGAGCCTCTAGTTTGGTTATTAAAAAGGAATGAGCCCTAGCTGGTTTGGGTCAGTGGTTAGAGCATCGGCCTATGGACTGAAGGGTCCCAGGTTCAATTCTGGTCAAGGGCATATGAGCTTGGTCCCTAGTAGGGAGAGTGCAGGAGGCAGCTGATCAATGATTCTCTCTCATCATTGATGTCTCTATCTCTCTTTCCCTGTCCCTTCTTCTCTGAAGTCAATAAAAATATATTAAAAAAGAAATGAGCCCTAGCTGGTGTGCTCCAGGGGTCGGCCCACACACCAAAGGGTTGCCAGTTCTATCTCTGGTCCCAGGTACTGGCGCATGTGGGAGGCAACTGTTATGCCCAGATGTTGTGATCCCCAAAGACCACTAGGGAGCCAGAGTCTGATGCAAAAGCAAAGAGCCTTTATTCAAGCTAGCTCGAGCTCAGTCCCACACACACCGACACAGCAGTAGGGCAGAGAGATCAAGCGAGTTCCAACAAAACAAAGGTTTTAGAGGGGTCTGGAAGTAGTGGGTGGGGTAACGTGTGCAGCCCCTGTTGATTGGTCGAGGGAAGGGCCAGGGTTTGGTTGCACAGGGGGCAGGATGCAGTTAGCCTAATTGGGCATTTCCTCTGCATCCCTATTGGCCGGTTTGAAAAGGGGAAAAGGGGTGGGGGTTGAGCAACTTAACAAAAGGAACAGTTTGGAGTCAGCCTTGCACCACCCTTTCAGCAACCAATCGATGTGTCTCTCTCACTTGGGTATTCTCTCTCTCTCTTTCTCTCTCTCTCTCTTCCTTCCCTCCCTCTCTTCCAATCTCTCTAAAAATCAATGGGAAAATATCCTCTGTTGAGAATAAAAACAAAAAGGAATGAAGTACTGATACATACAACATGGGTGAACCTTGAAAACTATGCTAAGCCCGCTAGTACCGCTCAGCCTATCTGGTTTCCAGATGTTCTAGTAAATTTATAATTCTTTACCACTTTCAGCTTTGTGCCTACCTCCATTGGTGACCCTAACATTTGGTGCCAAAACCCAGGTGGTTTCCAAGGGGAAAGGGAGCCATTGCTCCAGCTTCAGTCACCCCGAGTGTGGAGAGTGGTAGACAGCAGCAGCTCTGCCTGGGCCTCCCTCCAAATCCTACCTGTTCTGGTGACAAGGTTGACCTCAGTTAGGCTTCTCTCCTTACATGCCCTCACAAACCAGTCAAGTAGAATGCCCGATCGATGGATTGATCGGGAACCTCCCCTTCCCACTGCTGACCCTGCACTCAACACCAGCTCCTTTCATCTTCTGCAAGTAACAACTAGATCACCCTTCAGGATTTCTGACTTGCTGTTTTCCATCTCAAACACAGGTCAGAAATCCTCTCCAGTCCAGCCTCGGTGCTGGGACCAGGTCCCACAGTCTTCCTTGTCGGGTAGCCTGCCACACAGATCCAACTGTCTTCCTCTTCCCTCCTTTCCTGATTTACACCATGGATAATTCTTTTTCCGTCCCTGTCCTCCCCCCGTCCCCCAAACACTCCTCTGGGATCTTAACACTCGGCCTTTCCACGGAGGTCCAGCTGAAGTGCCTTCTCTTCTGTGATGCTGCCTGGTCACAGTATAAATTAGACAATGATTCACAGTGGCCTGAGAACGGAACATTCGGTTGTTCGATTTTAATATTCTTTGGGACGTAGTTCCTTTCAGAGATCCCCTAATCCAGGTCTTTTCATCCTCCATAGTCGTCCTCTGTGTCATACCTGCTCTACTTACCAAATCCTACTTCTTCACTCAAAGCCCCCTTTTGCCCCCCACCCCATCCTAGGAAGGGATATTCTCTCTAAAATTTGCACCTCTATCACCCTAAGTTCCCTTGACTGTTCTTTTCAGCCTTGGCCTTATGCCCCAGGACACCCACCCCCAGCTCTAACGCCTCCCTCTTCCTTTCTACCTCCAGGCCCCTAAAACCACGAGAAACCCCTGATTTTGTCTTCCCTCCCCTACACTCTTCCCAGAGAACAAGGGTCTTTACAGCAAAACTGCAAATGGTGCCCTAACTGGTTTGGCTCAGTGGATAAAGCTTAGGCCTGCAGGACAAAGGGTCAGGGTTCAATTCCAATCGAGAGCATGTACCTTGATTGCAGGCTCCTCCCTAGTCTGGGCCTTGGTCAGGGCTTGTGCAGGAGGCAGCCAACCGAGGTGTTTCTCTCACACCAATGTTCCTCTCTGTCTTTCCCTTTCTCTTCCACTCTTCCTAAAAACCAATGGAAACATGGCCTCAGGTGAGAATTAAAAAAAGAAAACAAAATTGCAAATGCTTACTTAATAGTCCTACTACTATCAGAAGCAGAACTCAGTATAACCCGTTAGCATGTTATCTCTAAAGGAAAATGTTGCTGTTTTAAATCCAGGAGGCCTGGAAACTGTAGCCATAGAACAAGCTGTTCCCCACCTCTCTCCCACCTTTCTCCACCCTCATATACCGATACACAATTTCCAGTCTTTGGAAGCTTAAAAACTTTGGACCATCACTGGGTTAAATGATAAACATCTGCATACTTCAAAAATTCTAAGTTCACCTGATTTTAGCTTTTGTCACAGAAAATCTATAAAATAGGTTTGGAACTGTTAATGTAATGTCTTGTGCTATGTTGAAGGTGTGTTCTTTGAAATTGAGAGTGTTCATAAACGTCAATCTAAGAAATGCTGATTGTTTACTTTTTGGTTATCACTGGAAAATTAAGGTTTCAATTCTAATTAAATTGGAAAAATTGTATGGTTTTAGTAACAGAAGGCATGAGGAATGGAGATACATTTTGAAGGAAAAAAGAAAGTGAATTTTAAAAGTGTGGCTCAGTGGTTCAGTGTTGAGGTCATGGTTCAACTCCAGGTCAGGGCATATACCAGGTTGTGGACTTGATCCCTGTGTACAAGAGGCAGCCAATCAATGATTCTGTTTTATCATTTATGTTTTTATCTCTCTCTCTTGCTCTCCCTTCCTCTCTGAAATCAATAAAAAAATTTTTTTTAAATAAAAAGTTTGTGAAAATTGTAAGCCAGGACAAGCAAAATAAGGAAACTGAGATAGTTAAGCAGTATTTTGCAACTAGAAAATCTAGTTGCTGAGTAGTCTGCAGCCATCTAGTAAATCCTATTTTCCCTAAACCAAGGACACTTAAAAGTAAATTATCTACACTATTCCTCCCCAGAGAGTAAATAGCTTAAATCAATCTATTCAATAAGTCAGATAGCAGAAATCTAATTATCCCATTTGTTGACCACACCTAAGGGCAAATGAAATTAAGAGAATTAACCTCATTTGGGAACAATTTGGTAAATTATACCTTCATAAGCAATATGGAAGCTTTTATATCTTTCTCCCTACTTTGTCCCTCCAGAATTTGGCAATTCTTACTGAGTATGTCATGTCTGAAAAAGATGTGCCTGGACTCTGAGTGACACCAAAAGCATTATCAATTGCAGTTGTGGATATTAAACTCTAGTTCAGTTCATTATCTTCAAAGTTTTATTCTTCACCCATGAACTACACTAAATCCTAAATTTTGTTGTTGTTGTTAATCCTCACCCAAAGATATTTTTTCATTGATTTTCAGGGTGGGAGAGAGACCTGATGTGAGAGACACACATTGATTGATAGCCTCCTACACACGCCCTGACCTGGAGCCAGGGATTGAGACTCCAACCGAGGTGCCCTAGACTGGAATTGAACCTGGGACCCTTCAGTCCACAGGCTGACTAGGACCTGAGTTTTTTCCTAGTTTTAAGTATTTGACTACAACCCTCCAAACTGATGTCTCTTTCCTTCCACCAGCCCATTTGTCATAATTCTTGTTCTAGCTTTTGCCCAATACTGAAATTTGTAATTTTTTTTCTACCAGGTTAACAAGCCCTATTTGTATTCAGGAAATACCAACCCTAGACACTATCACAACCTCCTTTTGTGCTCAGGCTTCACTGTCCCTCTGACAGAGAGCAAGGATTTTTGGCTTCCAGCAGGAAGCAGCTATAGAAGGGACCTGATGCCCCCTTTTCTCTTAAAGAATTCAGTGCCAAAAATCCTTGAGGTGGAATATGTTAAACAGACCTTCAGCTTACAGGAAAATAAATAAGAGGCTGGAATGTTAGGTGCATTCTCTACCTCTCCCCCTGCGCTCCCCTGAGGCTCTTGCCCTCCCAGTGGTGTTCCTGTTATCCTCATTACCTGTTTCACAAGACATGATTAACGGCTTGCAGTCTCCGGTAAACTGCCTCACCCACTTTTCAGTGGACTGCCTACGCCAGGCCTCCTGCCCACCGGTTGTTCTGGTCTGCTGGTGCCATTTTCTGCTGGTGCCATTTTGGTGTTCAGCCCATTTGATTTCTAGATGATCCAATGAATTTGTAATTCTTTACCAAAAAGAAATAAAACTAGGCTAAGTGAAAGAAGCCAGTCACAAGAGACTATATTCTATAGGATTCCATTCATAGAAAAGTCTGGAATAGGAAAATATATAGAGACAAAGTAGATTAATGGTTTCTTAGGACTAGAGAGGGTGGGAAGATTAGAGCACGGTGATAGCTTATGTGCACAAGGAGATAAAAACGGTTGAAAATTAACTGATGGTGGTGATGGCACATATCTGTGAATGTACTAAAAGCCCTTCAGCTGTACACTTGCAATGAGTGAATTGTATGGTATGTGAATTTCATCTCAATAAAGCTATTTTTTAAAAAAGTGCCATTGGTTATCAAGTATGTGAGTCTACACCTTGAAGGAGAAGCCTGTGTTGGAAATAAATACTTAGGAATCATTATGTGGGTAGTAGTCTATACTGTGGCAATGGATAAGATCAGTTTAGAAGAGCATGTACAATGATGCTCATTAAATAAGTGGATAGAGAAATGTAATTAACTATGGAATACTATGTCGCAGAAATCAGTGGGATTAAATATTTAGAAGGGGTCATCACAACCTCAAATGCAATTGGAAAGCCCAAAAGAGAAGATCCAGCGATAGTAGCAATTAACTTGGTGGTAGTAGCAATGGTGTCTGTCCACCACAACACTGAGCACAGAAACCAGATCACAGGAGAGGAGGTTTTTCTCTCCATAGCGCCACTAAAACCACTCTTGTCAAGGTCTTAACCTCCACGTTTCCAAATCCAATGGTCAATTTTCAGTCATTTTCCTTAAAAAAAAAAAAAAAAAAAAAAAAAAAAAAAAAAAAATATATATATATATATATATATATATATATATATATATATATATATAAAATAAAGTCTATTTTATAAGACCTCTTGCTCTCTTCCTGTTTCCTGGTTGCTCCTTTTAAATACATTTTGATGGATTTCCTTTTTCTCTGATCACTACTAGTTGGAGTGCCTCAGGATTAGAGAGCTCAGTTTAAAATTGTTTTTCTTTTTTTTCACATTAGCTAACTGAGCACTTCCCATCCCATGGCTATCTATACCTTTTACACCTTAATGACTCCCTAAATAATACTACCAATTGTTCCTTCTCCTGGGAGCTTCTGATTTGTATTTCAATTGTTTACTCAGCAGTTTCAGTTGTAATCTAATAGGCATCTCTAGCTTAATAGACCTAAAATAGAACTGCGTAGAACACAGGGTGTACTACCTGGGAGTTTTCTGTCCAGGCAACCTTTCCTTTAGCCCCCTTCCGCGCCCCAGCTGCCCCCCCCCTCCCCATTCTCGGCACTGTCCCTACAGGTGGCTGTCTCTCCTTGCAAAAATAAATAAAAATGAAACAGAACTGGGTATTTCCCCAAAAAACCTGCTCCTGTTCCCTCACCCCCAGAAGTTCTATCTCAGAAAATGGCATTGCTATTTATCCTGTTGCTCGGTGGGATATATTTTTTATCGTGCACCCCAAATTCAATCTATGACCAAATCACTTCTGCCACCTTCAAAGTACACCCTGAATCCAACCACTTCCTACCTCTTAAACTGCAACACTAGCCTTGTGGGCCTGCAATACCTTCCTAACTAGTCTTTCAGTTTCTATTTTGCCTTCCTGCAGGCAGTTCTTAAAGAATCAATCCAAGTAAATTTCTTCATTGATAAATCAGATCATGTTACTCTTTTATGCAAAACCCTCCATAGTTTCCTAGCACTTTTTAAAAAAATATATTTTATTTTTTACAGAAAAGGAGAGGGATGCCCTCTCCTCTTACAGAGAGTTTCGATGGGAGAAAACATCGATCAGCTGCCTCCTGCACACCCCCTACTGGGGATGTGCCTGCAACCCAGGTACATGCCATTGACCGGATTCGAACCTGGGACCCTTCAGTCCCCAGGCGGACGCTCTATCCACTAAGCCAAACCGTTTAGGGCTTTCCTAGCACTCTTAGGGTAAAATCCAAAGTCCTCTCCTTGGTTCTCTAAGTCCATAATTCATCTGACTCCCGTCTTGTTTCTCTAAACTAATTTTCTACATGCTCTTTTGCTTTCCTTACTGTTCTTTGAATACAGAGAGTACACTGAGGGTTCAGGATTTTTTAACCTTGCTGTTTCCTCTGCCTGGCTCTCTCCCCTGATCTCTATTCAAATGTCTCTCAGCAGAGACGCCTTCCCTGGACCCCCTATGCAAAAGAGCACATTGTTTCTTCTCCTGTACAATACTCTTCATTTGTTAATACCGTCCGTGTGTCTTTTTCCTCTCTATACCCTCGCAACTCCTGCACTTAATATGTTCCGTGAATACAGAAATTTGGGCTTGTTTTTTCAATGCAGCAGCTGCAGCACCTAGAACAGGACCTTACATGGAGTAGGAATTCAATAGTTGTTGGATAGAATAAATGAATGGAATGGTAGGGCATTTGATAGTTACTTTGTATTCTAGCACTCTTCTAGATGTTTGGGTTACAAAGATGACAAAGACCCTGCCCTCACAGAGTTTTATTCTAATATATATTTAGACAAAAATATGTAATTATATGTTAAATGTTTCAGGTAAAAAAATGTTATGAAAGCCCTGGCCAGTGTAACTCAGTTGGTTGGATGTCATCCCATGCATGGAAAGGTTGCCGGTTCGATTCCTGGTCAGGGCACATGCCTGGGTTGCGGGCTCAAACCCTGGTGGCAGTTGTGCAAGATATTGCTCTTTTCCATCGATGTTTCTCCCTAAAAATCAGTAAGTATATATTTGTAAATGTTATAAATAAAAAATGCAGAGTAAGTGGATACAGGAGGGTGGTGGTGCAGGGTACCGTTTTTTTCTTTTTGTGTGTGTAAAAGGTTTCATTTTAGTTGGAAGGGTCAAGAGCTGCCTCAGGCAGGATTTGAGTAGAGATCTTTGGAGATTAAGTGGAGAGTTCAAGTCTAGTAAAAATCTGTTGTAGGATTGTAACTTGGTATATTCACTATGGACGACAGTGTGTCGATTCCTCAAAAAGTTAAAAATAGAGCCACCATATGACCCAGCAATTCCATTTCTGGATAATTTATCCGAAGAAAACAAAAAGACCAATTTGAAGATGTGGTATACAAACAATGTAATATTACTCAGCAATAAAAAAGAATTAAATTTTGTCATTTGCTGCAACATGAATGGACCTAGAGGGTATTATGCTAAATAGAATAAGTCAGAGAAAGACAAATACTATATTTTCTCACTTACATGTGGAATCTGGAAAACAACAACAAATAAATACCATAAAACAGAAAAAGACTTATAGATTACAGGTTGACGCTTGCCAAAGGGGTAGGAGGTGGGAGTGATGGAGGAAAAGCTTGGTTTTGGCCCAAAAATAAAATAAATGAAACCAGTGCTCTTAACTAGTATACTGTAATTGTGTATGTGGAAACCCAAAGGAATCTACAAATAAACTATTAGAATTAGAAAGTTTAGCAATATTGCTGGATACAAGAACAACATATCAAAGTCATTTGCATTTCTAATATCTGAAGAAAAAAAATCTTAGGTGAACATTAAAAAAAAAATAGTCTTATTGATTTCAGAGAGGCAGGGAGGAGGAGAGAGAGAAACATCAGTGCTGAGAATCATTGATCGGCTGCCTCCTGCACGCCCCCTACTGGGGATGGAGCCCGCAACTCAGGCATGTGCCCTGACCGGAATCCAACCTGGGACCCTTCAGTCCTCAGTCGGAGGCTCTATCCACTGAGCCAAACCGGCCAGGGCTAGATGGATATTTAAAAAAAAAGAAAACAAGTGTAAAAGCCCTGGGCTGGAACATGCTTCCGCTGGAGTGCCACCGAAGGCCGACCAGGCTGGAGCTCGGCGGCGTGGGAGAAGTCCGAGAACCGGGTGCCAGATGTTGTAAGCCTGTGTTGAAGGCTATTGTGATCATTTTGACTCTTACCGTGTCATGAGAAGCTTGGAAGTTTTGACCTGACTGACAGCTTAAAAGGACACTCTGGCTGCCTCGTGTTTAACTAGGACAATAGTGGAAGCAGACAAACCGGCTGGGTGTCCGTTGCAGCAGCCTAAGTGATGACTTGCCGCGGTGCAGGTGAGGTCGGATTCCTGCACCCTGGCCTTGTGATCAGAAACCCTCCGACCGGGCAGGCGCCAGCGACCTTGTCGGGGGGTCTCCTACCCGCTTCCTCTCGGGAATCCCCGATATCCCACCCGCCTCAGAGAAAGAGCCGAGCCAAGGCCCTGAATCCCTTCTTTAAAAACGGATAAACAGAGGTTCTCGGGGTGAAGTGTGCCACGAAGATACAGAAACCGCTTAGGGAAATAGTCCTCGGAGGAAACAAGGCTTTTGGGGAAAACCTGGCGAGAGAACTGCTTGTTCCCAGTCTTCAGAAACAGGGCAGAAATGGAGGCCGCCCGGAAGGTTGCCCGCCAGCACACTAGGAATAAACTTTACTTCCACCGTCACTCAGGGAGGCCGCTCACTCAAACCTGTCTCGCGGACCTCGAGGCAGGCGAGACGCTCCAGGAACCGGGGAAAACATCCGCTCTGCCTCCGCGGCGCTGCGCACGCGCGTCCGGCGTGGTTTCCGTTGGCCGTAAGCCCCGCCCCTCACGCGTCCTTCGAGGAGGTTGGGAGCCGAGAGCTCGCGCGACCACTCTCCCCGCCGACTTCCCCACGGCAGGTCGTCGCAAACGAGGCCGGAAAGCGTGGCCGCGCAGGCGCAGGCGCAGAGAGCGGAGGCGGCGGTGGCGGCGGCCGCTGGCCAGTGTAAGATGGCGGCGGCGTTGGTGGCGGCAGTGGACGGGACGGCCGGGCCTGGGACAGTTGGAGCAGCTGCTAGCAGGATGACCCGAGGCGGGAAGCGGGCTGCCGAGCCCCGCCGGCTTCCGTGCTTGTAACTGCCCCAGCCGGACACCCCCCCTACCCCCAACCTACCCGGTCCGTGCCCCGTTCCGGCTTGGCCTGCCACTCTCCCCTGTCTGTTTCCCCTCAGGATAGTGGGGCTCGTTTCCAAGCCCAGGGCTCAGGGCTTCTCCCTCCCCGGAGCCAAGTCTCTGCTGGAAGGACCGGCTGCCCTTTCCTCCCGGCAGCCCCGGAATTGCCCGCAAGGGCCTGACCCCCAACCCTCCAGGGACGTCTTGCCCGGTTGGGTGACGACCCGTTTGTGGGCTCCCCCCCCCGATCGGGGGACGCGGCTCGCCCTGGTCTCCCAGTGCCCTCGGGGGCCCCGCGCGATACTCCCCTTCCCAGCCCTTCCCCCCGCGTCCCGCGTCCTCGGGCCCAGCACCTCACCCCGGAGGCCGAGGTCCGAGAAGCCGGGGGGCGGTTGCTGCCGGCCGGTCCCGGTCCCTTCGTAACGGGATTCCCGTAGGTCCCCGCCCCGCAGCCCCGGGTCCTGGGGACGCCGTGGAACGGCCCTCCCGGCCCCGCTCAGCTGGAAGGCGCCCGGTGGCTTGAATTTCTGACTCATGGCTGTGGCCGGAGTCTGTAAACAAACCGGCGCTGGAGCTATCACGTTCTCCCCGGGACCTCCCCTCCCCCTGCGCTGGCTTCTCCTCGGCGGCCGGGGGCGGCTAGTTCGCGGGGCAGACGCCGCTTTCCCTGCCGAGTGGCTTTGGACGTGTTCGTGGAGCGGGGAGGACCCTTGGCTACTTCGTGTTGTGTCTGTAACTATGTTTGTAGGTTGTCCACGGAGTAGTCGGCATTAGGCAAATTACTCTGGTTTTTAAATAGTTCGGAAGAGGTCTAAGGAAATGTTAAAGTCTCTGTTTTCTTTTCTTTTTTACTATGTTTGGTAGAAGAGACCCCTTTGCCACTTAAGCTTTACTGTTTTCCAGTCCTTCCGTGAGCCTCCGAGGCCCGTGTTCCCGGAGCGCAGCCTGCCCTTCCTGCGCGGAGAGGAGGGAAGGTGAGTGGGAGTTGGGAGCTTTTGGATTTCGGCTGCAGCCGTCCGGGTCCTGCCACCGAGTCCCCGAGCGGATTACTTTGATGAGTTTCGGGGGCTGTGGACATCTTGACTCTCTGTCGTAAACTCTTCCTGTGTGCCTTCGAGACTCTGGTAAGCCTAGAAGGGACTGTGGCTGCCTCATTTGCATTGTGCCTCGCCTTTGTGTGCATCGTGTTTCCTACGTTGTGAAAAGCTGCCAATTCGTTTTGGGCCGTCATTTCTTGCTCTTGAGAGGAGAATAGTTAGCTGCTTGTCCCTGAAAGCCGAATGCTGCCTTCAGTTGGTGTCTGGGTTCAGTTCCATCTCCGAATTCCAGCTGTTCGGGAGGTAGTGAACTGTGGGTTAAAAAGCATGGCAGCAGCAGGCAGCAGCAGGAGCCAGTGCGGCAGAGGGGAGTCAGAACACACTTGTCGGTGTAATTTTTGTAAGATTCTTGGGTTTCTGGAAGCAGGGAACAGCGCTATGGTTGGAGTCTATGGGATGTGACCGGAGCTGAGTGTCTTTGGGAGGGAGGTCTGGCTGACTTCCTAGCTCTGATTTGCAGTAGAAAAGGTCGAGTACGAAACTGGTGAGCTTCATTTCACATCGTGTTCTAATTAGAAAATGCTCATGAACTGGAATAAGATTATTATTGGTGGTACATAGGTGTATCAGTAAGATATAAAGGGGAAAGTACAGCTTTAGACCTGGAAGACGTGTGTTTAAATACTGTACTAAAATTTAGACCTTGGGTACGTTATATAAACTTCTCCCTTCGTTTTCACATCTCTAAAAATGGGATGAATACCACTTCCTACTGTTAGTATTGCATGAAGGAACCTATGTACATCTCTAAATTATGGCTAGCACATGATAGACACTAATTTTCTATTTTCTGTACACATCATTGATATGGCTTAGAATAAGTTATTCATTAGTTTACATCCCTTTGCATTTTGTCTTTGAACATGTTTTCCTGGTTATTTTTTCAGTTCATTCTTAATTGGTCAGCTTAGGTGTTACTTTGTGTCCACCCACGGTTGTCTATTGAACATGATTCAGGTTAGCTCAAGACCAGAGGACAGGGAATATTAGATGTAGGTCTGTGTATATCTCTAAATGCATTCTTAAACTGAATATCTGTAAGTTTCCTTGTGCATTGCTTCCTTCCTCTTGGTGTCTCTATTAGTGTACCAGAGTTGACACAAATATTGCACAGGCACCTCAAGATACTGGTGCTTCAGCTCCAGAGCACTGCAGCAAGGCAGTATTGCAGTAAAGTCAATTGAACTCTTTTTGCTGGTGAAGCGTCTTGCATTCAGTTTGTAAAAACACAACATCTCTGAAGCACCATAAAGGGAAGCACAAGGCCTGTAATTCCTTTCCTGGTTCAGTGTGGTTCACCATCTCAGCTCTAGCTACTTCTTATGCCTTTTCCTTTTGCCATGGAGGGAATATGTTGTTGTTTTTCCAAGTTGTTGGGCTCTGCAGTGATCCTCATCAATAGATTATCAAAGAACTGGACCGTGAAAAATGTCTTTCTTTCTGAAGTGAATCTGGACTAGGGGGTTAGGAATACAGAGTTTTTTATTTCACCTCCCCAGTTGGACCATCTTAATAATATGATAGCACAGATGAAAAGTTTTTAACCTTCTCTTGTTGGCTTTTCTTCCATGCCTTTTTGGAGTAGGTAAGGCCACATGAAAATTAAGAAAGTGTTGATTAGTCCTATCTGGTTTGGCTCAGTGGGTAGAACATCAGCCTGTGGACTGAAGGGTCCCCAGTTCCTCTGGTGGTGGGCTCGATCCCAAGTGGGGGACAGGCAGGGCAGGAAGCAGCCAGTCAATGATTCTCTTTCATCATTGATGTTTCTGTCTCTCTCCCTCTTCCTTTCTGAAATCAATAAAAATGCATATTGGAAAATAAAAAGAAAGTGTTGATTACATTGTGATGAAAGCAATTATATTCAAGCCAGTGATCAACTTAGAGTTGATCAACTTGCATTAACATCCAGCAGGATCTAAATTCTCTCCATTGAAAGATAAAGACTTGGGATGGAGAGTGGTGAGATTGCATTCTTATTATTTGTATTTTTAGAAGATTTTTAGATGTGTGTTGGGAAGGAGTGGAAAAAGGAAATATGTTTGAAGAGGCATAATTTTAGCTATTCCTTATTTTATGTGCTAGATAAGATTTCTTCATCCTTCTCCATCCGCCCCCCCCCCCAAGGATTTCACATATTCTGAAGATATTTTATATTTCATGGTGTTGCATAAGAATTGTCCCATTTTATTGAGAAGAATTTCCTAGCACGGCTGAAGCGAAAGGCTAGGTATGCTTGTGATCTTAGTTCCCAACATGACAGGGCATTTAATACAGCACTCTATTAAATGTGTAAAATTCAGTCCCAGTGCTGTGATCCTTGGTGTTGACTAGGATCAACCTAGGACAGAAGCCTGTCTTCAGAGAGCTGGAAAAAAAGCAGCCTTTTTGTTGCCAGTTTAAAACAGTACTGGCATTTCAAAAGCAAATGGGACACGGCTGGTGGAAGACGGTCCAGAGAAGTGTGCCCTGTTGTGGGAGCCTGAGATGGTCAGCTTCACACTCTATGGTCCTGTATTCCAGCAGCGAGTTACAGGCTTTTAAAATCATGAAGTGACTAGTCCAGTTTTGTTTTTAGTGAGTATTATTTATTTCTGGATATTGTCTACTGTAAGAAAGTTACTCTAAACATGTCTAGGAAATACCCAGATTATAAAGACAGCCAAACCGAGTTTTTTATTGCGTAATACTAGTGTTAAAAGTTAGTTTTTAAGATTGAATTAGCTTTATTTTTAAGCAGATTATCAGTGAGGCAAGATAATCTTTTACTTACTCTTACCCATTTAGAACCCAGGCAGTTGAAACAATTGAATCAGCCACAGGCATGGAGGTAGTGACTATGCATATCTTAATTTCGGAGACAAATGTCAGTGCTTTTAGATTTAACAGTCATAATGAAAAGTTTATCTTTGGTTTTTGTGAATATGCACAAGAATCTTCACCCTAGCCCTACCTTCACCCTGGTTGCTCAGTGGTTAGAGCACCGGTCTGGCCACCAAAGGTTTGTGGGTTCAATTCCAGGTCAAGGGCATGTACTGAATTGCAGATTGGATCCCAGCCCCAGTCAGGGCTTATGCGGGAGGCAACCAGTCCAGGTATCTCTCTACATCAATGTTCCTCTTTCCCTTCTTTCCTTTCTTCCCCTTCTCCTTCCCTCCCCTCCCCTCCCTAAAAATTAATGGGATAAAATATATCCTTGGGAAAGGATTAACAACAACAAAAAAGAATCTTTACTCATTCAGCTATTCTCTTGGAGTGAGAAGAAAGTCCTTGAGCAGTTTTTAAAAATTTGTGTGTGATGAATTTTATGAATTGGTCACTTGTTTATAGCATTTTTTTTATATCTCTACCCCTACAGAACAGTTTCTGAGCCAGAAGCCCGATTTATCGAGTACTACCTTGACCCCAGGAATGTGTATGCTAGAGATAAATTAATGAATTTAGTCTGTGAGCTTGCATGTAGGGTGTGGGCCATAATTAATATGACTGAGATGGCATCTTTTAATGAAATGTGGTATGTCTAATGGATTGGGTTACTGAAAACATTTTCATCATTATATTTGAGAGGTTAGGTATTTGCTCTTACCCTGTGTGGATACTGTTTAAGGAAGTCTGGTCAAGTTCTAATGTGAAGTTATCTCACAAGTCCTTTTTTTGTTCTTGGTTTTCCTTAGCCATCTGGGAAGTTACTACGATTTACCTCTAGTGGTAGCCAAGAGGATATAGTTCTCTAGTGTCCTTTAAGCAGGGCCATTATCAAGTATATTGTAATCTTATTTAACTGTGCCCTCTAACTGAGTGCAGGTAGGAGGGCACTTCTTGATGTTTTTAGCCTTTCTTTGTTTCATTATTAACTAGGGGCCTGGTGCACAAAGATTGGAGCACAGATTGGGGGGGGTATGAAGGGGGTGGCACATCCCTCAGCCCAACCTGCACCCTCTCCAATCTGGGAGCCCTCAGGGGAGCCCTCTCCAATCCGGGAGTTTCTGTCTGTCTTTGCAATCATATGAGCGAATTGTCTGAGACGCACCCCCCCAACCCAGTTTGGTTTGTTGCACACAGAATAATAGAGGCTTTTTTTTTCTTTGCTTCATTGGTGGAGGATATATCCCTTTAATTTTTCCTAGACACTCTGATTTTACTTAAGTCTCTCACCTTTGCTTTTCCTCCATCCCCCATCGCAACAGTAACTTGCTGCAGGCTCACTTTGTTCTAGTGTCTAGGAGATCTGTCTGCCACCAGAACTACAATTCCCAGCATTCCTGGTGCTCCTCACACTCTGGGCTTCTGTTCCTGGGGCTGCCATCAGAACTACTATTCCAGAATTCCTGGTGCTCCCTGTGCTGGGAGCGACAGAAGACTGACCAAGCCTCTGGCTCTCCTGCTCTGCTCTCTGCCTTGCCTCTGTATGTAAATTAACCCACCATCTTTGTTGGGTTAATTTGCATATTCACTCTTGATTGGCTGGTGAACATAGGGAAGGGATAGTCAATTTACATGTTTCTCTTTTGTTAGATTAGATTATATAAGATTGTTCCTTTGTATCACCACTCTGTTTTGTCCTTTCCATCGATTTGAGGGGGAAAAATATATTTTTTTGTTACTCATCACTTGAGGATATTTTTCCATTGACATTTTAGAGAGTGGAAGGGAGAGGGAGAGACAGAGAGCAAGAGAGAGACACATAGATTGATTGTTTCCCGCACATGCCCAACCAGGGCCGGGAATTGAATTGAGCCTGCAACCGAGGTATATGCCCTTGAATAAAACCCAGGACCCTTCAGTCCACAGAACAAAACCAGCTAGGGCTCAAGGAAGATTTGAAATGTGAATGGCAAAAACTGGTAATACTGGATTTTGATGTGAAAGTAAATCATTTTATAGTGGAAACAATGGAATTTCCTTAAGTTAATGGATTTTCCTTAGAATCATTTAAATTGAGATAAATGGGCTTAATCATTACAAAAAGTTCCTTAGCTCTGCAGCTGGAGATAGCACTAATGGGTTGAAATGAGTTCTTAACATACTGAAATACTTTATTGGAACCAAACCCAATAAACTAAACAATGAAGGCATTTGGTGCTACCAACAGGAAGAGAAGGCATCCATCCAAAGGGGGAACAAATTTCCTTGTTCATAGGATAGTTGATGCAGGACTTCCTTATCTTTTTCCTCATCATCTGTGGTGGTTGCTTTGAAGTTCTCATCTTGGCTATCCTCTCACCTTTCAAGAAAAGGAGGCTTATATTGTGGGTTCTTGGGTATATTGCTTTACCCTAATTCATAGGACATGAATATGCTCAAAAAAAGATGTTAACAGAGGTCTCTGAATTCTTTAAAAGGCCAATGAGAGCAGTTAAGCAGATATGGACTTGGGATTATATCCAAAGTTCCTTACAATGTTTGTAGGATCATTGCTGAGTGGCAAGGCAATCCCAGGTTTCCCCAGGAAATGCAATCTGGAACCAGAGTTGAGAGGCCAAGAATAAAGTATAAATGCTGCGAAGTACAGGCTGCAAACATTGTTTTTAATCTTCTAAACTAACTTCTGCAGGGTAATGACATCGCTTTTTACAAAAAAGAAATAAACTACAATAAAAACATTAAGGCCCTAGCTGGTTTGGCTCAGTGCATAGAGCATTGGCCTGCAAACCAAAGGGTTCCAAGGTTTGATTCGGTTAAGGGCACGTACCTGGATTGTGGGCTTGATTCCCAGTAGGGGGTATGCAGGAGGCAGCTGATCAGTGATTCTCATCATTGATGTTACTATCTCTCCTCCCTTCCTCTCTGAAATCAATAAAAATATTCTGTCTATCTATCTATCTATCTACCTATATATTTAATTTTAAAAACTCTCTAAAGTAGATGGTAGAAGTAGTATTCAAAACCAGGTCTAACTGATACTATATCTCTTTCTTTTATACCATATGCTCTCCTTTTATACCATATGCTATTTTATTTAACTTATTTTTTATTATATGCTATCTTAAAAACAGGCTCTTCAATAAACTGAAAAATAGAGTTTAGTATTTTTTATTAAAGTATATAAATTATGAAAGTATATTAAAATGTCTATCCAAATGATAATGTGAATGAAAACATTTTTTAATTATTTAAACACTAGAGGCCCGGTGCATGGATCTGTGCACCAGTGGGGTCCCTTGGCGTGGCCTGAAGGGATTGGGCCAGAACCGGCAGTCCAACTTCTCATGAGGGATGTAGTAGTATGTGAAGCGGCAGGTGGCTCGGGAGGAGCCCAAGCCTGGGCCAGGCGCCGCACAGCTCCCACTCATCCCGCTGCCTGGTAGGCTCACTGCCACTCCACTGTGGCCTCCCTGTGCCCATGACCAAGAAGTGGCTGTGGGCTTGCGCCCAGTCAGTCCTGGTCCTGGTCCCAGTCTGGGTAGGGGAGGGGCTCTCGCCCTCGCAGCTGAGCTCCCTGGGCTCACAGCTGACATCCAGCACCTGTTGGTTAGCTGAGTGGCGCTCCACTGTGGGAACACACTGACCACCATGGGGCAGCTCCAGTGTTGAGCATCTGCCCCCTGGTGGTCAGTGTGCATCATAGTGACTGTTCGAACAGTGGTTGCTTAGGCTTTAATATATGTTGGTGGGTCTCAGGTTATGAATAATGAGTAGGCCAGTGAGTTTTTTAAGGAAATAATCTTTTAAATCTTTATTGTTGAGAGGACTACAGATGTTCCTCCTTTTTTCCACCATAATCCCATCCACATGGTTCCTGCCCCGACTCAGGCCTTTGTCACTCTGTTGCCAGTGTCTATAGGTAATGCATGTATGCATATAAGATCTTTGGTTAATCTCTTCCCACCCCCCTTCCCTCTGAGATTTGTCAGTCTGTTCCATGTTTCCATGCCTCTGATTCCTTTTTATTCATCAGTTTATTTTGTTCATTAGATTTCTGTTCATTTATTTTGATTTTTTTTTGTGTACTTTTTTATTGATTTCAGAGAGGAAGGGAGAGAGAGATAGAAACAACCACTGAACCACACCAGCTGGGCTCTCTTTGCTCTTCTGATTGGGCGTTTTTTGATTCCTCATATTCCAAATCATTGATTTGCAGAATCCTGTACTCTATGTTGAATCCCTGTAAATTACTCCTTACTTCAGGTAGTGTATGCTTACTTTCTGACTGGTCCTTTTCCATGTCTTTGGCATTCTCACTAAGATCCTGGAAAGGTCCTAACCAGTTTGGCTCAGTGGATAGAGCATTGGCCTGCGGACTGAAGGGTCCCAGGTTTGATTCCGGCGAAGGGCATGTACCTTAGTTGCGAGCACATCCCCAGTAGAGGGTGTATAGGAGGCAGCTGATCGATGTTTCTAACCCTCTATCCTTCTCCCTCTCTGTAAAAAATCAATAAAATATATTTAAAAAAAAAGATCCTGGAAAGTTTCACTAAGTCCCTTGAAACTCTCATTAAGATCTTTGAGTAACCTTGTAACCATTGTTTTGAACTCTGTATCCAGTAGCTTGCTTGTTTCCATTTCTTTCATTTGTAACATGTTTCTTTGTTTCCTCATTTTGGCTGCTTTCATGTGTTTGTTTCCATGTATTAGGTAGAGCTGTTATGTTCCCTGGAATTGGTAGAGTGGCCTTGTCTAATAGGTGTCCTATAGAGCCCAGTGGCTCAGCCTCCCCAGTCACCTGAGTTGGGCACTCTAGGTGCGCCCCTGTGTGGGCTGTGTGCACAGTCTTGTTGTTGTCGAGCCTTGATAGGGGTCACTGGGGGAATTGGCCCCCAGAACAATTGGCTGTGAGGACCAGCTGTGTCTACAATGGAAGAACTGCTGTGCAGGAGACACCCCTATGGAGCAGGATTTGCTTCAGTGGAGCTTTGGTGCTTACTGGGTCTCTCTTTTGGTGCTTCGAGTGTCTCTCTTGTGGATGTGTAGAGTTGTAACCTGGTATGGTCTGAAGCTGTCCACTGGGTGCATTGGCTCTGGGTGGTGCAAAGTCAGTCAACTACCTGGGACCATCTGCCAGGAGGTGCAGAGTGATCTGCAGATGACTGCTATTTGTATTGGATTAGAAATGCCCAGGTGAGGCCTACCTGTGAGACAAGGCATGCTGGTGCTGGGTCTTGCCTTTTATTGACTCTAGCAGCTGCTTATTTAAGAGATTTTAGCAAAATCTAAAGTCTGAGCCAGGACAGGCCATTGATATGGAAAAGCAGCTGCAAACATCTTGGGTGGTCCTGCAAATTGGATGGGGCAGGGTCTCAGGGAATCACCAGGGCAGAGCCAAAAGTGTGGGCCATGCTAATGGATATGGCTACCAATCGGCTCTGCAATGGGCTAGGTCCCAGCACAGGAACAATGAGCCATGCGAGAACCCCTGTCTGGGAAAAAGCCACCTCTGAGTTCCTGCCCCAATGCCAGACAGTCCATTTCCTCCCCACATGTCCTGGGATTCTCCCAAAGCTGCCTCCCAGTGCAGGAGCTTAGAGGAATTGAGATCATGTAAGTTTGTGTGGGGGCCTTTTAGGAGAAACACCTGGGACTCCAGCAGCCTTCATGTCACTCAGGCATAATCTCCACTAATTTTTACAGCCCAAAGTTATGGGAACTGCTCTTCCCAGCTCTGGAACCCTGGGTTGGGGGGCTGGTGTGGGGTGGGCCCCCTTGCATCTCATGGGAGACCTTGGAGATACACCTCCCGACTAAAGAAATGCCAATGTGGGTGTTGGATCAGCCTGTTCCAACCAGTCTCAATGTGCTTTCTTTACTTCTCTAGCAGTAGGACTTCCATTTAGCCAGATTTCAGGTGGTTCTTATTGATGGTTGTCCTATAATTTTATATGGTTTGTGGGAGGTGATGAGTACCAGTGTTTATGCTGCCATCTTGGTTCTCTGGCTAAGGAAATCTTAAAAAACAAACAAACACTAGTCTAATAAAAGAGTAATATGCAAATTAACTGTCACTCTGTTACACCCACAAATCATGCCCACCAGCCAGTCAGGAGCAAATATGCAAATTAACTCAACTAAGATGGCTGAGGCCACAAAGCTAGAGTTGCCCCGGGCAATGGAGGAAGCCAGGGCCCTGCAGGCCCTGAGCTCTACTCAAGGCTACAAAGATTCAATTATAGGAGATAAACCCCGGATACCTGCCCGGCTGGGACCTTGGGTTGCCTGGGGCAACCCAGGCCTCAAGCAGGGACCAAGGCAAGAAAGTTTTAATTATAGAAGTTAAATAAATCCCAGATAGCTGCTTCCAGCCAGGTACCCCAGTAGGAACCTGAACCCTGAAAGGACTGTGGGCAGCTTGAAACAGCCATCAGCCCCTCAGGCTGGCCAGGTATGCTAGCAGGTAGACATCCCCAGAGGGGTCCCAGACTGTGAGAGGGCACAGGCCAGGCTGAGGAACCCCTCCAAGTGCACAAATTTTTGTGCACTGGGTCTTTAGTATATATATATAATTTATTATTGATTTCAGAGAGGAAGGGAGAAGGACAGAGAGAAACATCCATGATGAGAGAGAATCATGGATCGGCTGTGTTCTGCACGCCCCCTACTGGGGATAGAGCCTACAACCTGGGCATGTGCCCTTGACTGGAATTAAATCCGAGACCCTTCAGCCTCCAGGCTGACAGTCTGTCCACTGAGCCAAATTGGCTAGGGCTAAGGAAATAATCTTAATGGACTTAACTGAAGAGATAGCTGAATTCTTTTATGACTCTCAAATATGGAGAAAACCAGGATTCTTACTCAGTAACTGAGGTAATTCCATAGGAAAGTTGTTTGACTCTTATAGCCTTTTCTTAGTATACATGTTTCTGTACTTCTCTGTAGCATTTGAAACATGGATCATCCCCATCTTCTTGAAACCTTGGTATCTCTTGACATCCACAGCATTTAACACTCTAGTCATTCTTTCTATTTCCTGCACCTTTCTGTCTCCCTTTCCTTTCTTTTTCCTACAGGTAGGTATTCCCCTGAGATTCTTTCTTTGGACTTTATTCTCAGAGCTTTCTTGGCTACTTAATTTGTTATTTTTATTTATTCCCCTTATTTTTTGTTTATTTTTGTTAATCCTCACCCATTTTTTCCATTGATTTTTTTTAATATATATATTTTTTATTGATTTTTTACAGAGAGGAAGGGAGAGGGAGAGGGAGAGTGAGTCAGAAACATCGATGAGAGAGGAAATTCGATCAGCTGCCTCCTGCACACTCCCCACTGGGATGTGTCTGCAACCAAGATACATGCCCTTGACCAGAATTGAACCCGGGACCCTTGAGTCCGCAGGCTGATGCTCTATTCACTGAGCCAAACTAGTTAGGGCTCCATTGATTTTTAGAGTGGAAAGGCAGGAGGGAGGGATGGAAGGAGGGGGGGGAAGAGAGAGCGAGAGGGTTTTTAATGTGAGGGATGGAAGGGAGGCACATTGATTTTTTGCCTCTGCAGGTGCGCTGACCAAACGAACAGGGGCCAGGTATCCAACCTGCAACCCAGGTACTTGCCCTTGACCTGGATTTGAACCCAAGACTCTTCCATGTGTCAGGAGTTGCTCTAATCACTGAGCAACACAGGCCAGGGCTATTTGCTTATTTTTTTCTTTATTGATTAAGGTATTACATATGTGTCCTTATCTGCCCATTGCCCCCCAACTCACCTAACCCCCTGGTGTCTGTGTCCATTGGTTAGGCTTATATGCATGCATATAAGTCCTTCGGTTGATCTCTTCCCCTTACCCCCACCCTCCCCTACCTTCCCTCTGAGGTTTGAAGGTCTGATCTATGCTTCTCTGTCTCTGGATCTGTTTGTGTTTATCAGTTTGTGTTGTTCATTATATTCCACATGTGGGTGAGATCATACGATATTTATCTTTCTCTGACTGGCCTATTTAGCTTAGCATAATGCTCTCCAGCTCCATCCATGCTATAGCAAATGGTAGGAATTCCTTCTTTTTTACTGAAGCGTAGTACTCCTTTGGGTAGATGTACCACAGTTTTCTAATCCACTCATCTGCTGATGAGCACTTAGGCTGTTTCCAAATCTTAGCTATGGTGAATTGTGCGTATTTGCTTATTTTTAAAGTGAGGTGTAATTTACAAGGTATTTGATTTTGAAGCTCCTTGGTACAAATAATTTCCAAGTTTGTATCTCTGGCCCCAGTTTATTTATCAAGGTTCAGACCTATATTGGTTTTTCTCTACGTTGCTGACATGTCAGCTTAGATTTTAAATATAATTAAAATAAAATCCGTATCTTCCCCCACATGCAGTCTTCTCATTTATGGCACTTGAGTTCCTCTAGGAACTGCGACTCAAACTTCTCTTTTTGATTTTTTGAGCTTTATAACAGCTTCTTGAGTCAAATACTTTAATTCTCTCTCTGTGTTTTCCACATTGATCTCCTCCTTTTCATTTCCTCTGCCATCAACATAAGACAGATTCTCATTGCTTCTTACCTTGGCTACTATAATACTAGTTTTTATACTTGTTTCTCCTTCCTTTCTGTCCATTTCAGTCCATCTTACTATCATTGACAAAATAATCTTCCTGATGCTAATACACATATACCTTCAACACTTAAAAAAATTTAAAAAAAAAATTTTTTTTTAAGCCCTGACCGGTTTGGCTCGGTGGATAGAGCGTCGGCCTGCAGACTGAAAGGTCCCGGGTTCGATTCCAGTCAAGGGCATGTACCTTGGTTGCGGGCACATCCCCATAGGAGGTGTACAGGAGGCAGCTGATTGATCTTTCTCTCTCATCGATGTTTCTAACTCTATATACCTCTCTCTTCCTCTCTGTAAAAAATCAAAAGAAAATCCTGCTCTCAATGGTTGCAATGGAGAGAAATCCAAAAAAAAAAATTTTTTTTTAAAGTTTTTATTTTTAAATTTTTTAATCTTTTAATCTTTATTGTTCATATTATTACAGTTGTTTCTCCTTTTCCCCTCCATAGTTCCCCTCCTCCCAGTTTCCACCCCACTGTCCTCATCCATAGGTGTACGATTTTTGTCCAGTCTCTTCCCACACCCCCAACACCCCTTTCCCCCTGTGAATTATCATTCCACCCCCTTTCTATGCCCCTGATTGTATTCTATTCACCAGTTTATTCTGTTCATGAGATTTTTTTTTATTTACTTAGGTTCATTTGTTGATAGATAGGTATTTGTTGTTCATAATTTTTATCTTTACTTTTTCTTCTTCTTCCTCTTCTCAAAGGATACCTTTCAGCATTTCATATAATACTGGTTGGGTGGTGATGAAGTCTTATTTTTTAATTTTT
>PVJC01020246.1:0-29388 GCA_004026665.1 Murina feae
GTCCTGTGGGTGCGAGTGGTGTCCGTGTGTTCTTTTCGTGGTTTTTCTGAAATAGTTGTTCACAGCTGCATATACGGTGTCTACCCTATGCCGCCATCTTGTTTCTCCTCCTGGTTCTGCCTTCTGAGAGAGTCCAGAAGATTCTGGGTTGCTCTACAGATAGAAACATCCTGTCTATCCCATTGTCTATTGGAGAAATTCCTACCTTCTTGTGACCATCTCAGGTGACACAAATGAGACTGGTTTGGGGACTGGCTCCCCATTGATGAGTGCTGTATAAAGGGAAAGTGGTCCATTAAGGAGCAGGAAGAGGCAGGAATGACAGTGTCCACTTTTCTATGCCATAACTATGTCTCCTTTCTCCAAACACATGGGGTCGGTGCCATCACTCTCCTGGGTTTAGTCAATCAGCCTCACTGCTGTATCTGTTTCCTTTTTTGTCCTCTCATCTTCTAAAACTTAGAATCCCTTGGGTTTAGATCTTTGGCCATTTGACTGGTCCTAAATAATCAAATGACTCTCAAAGCTGAAGTTACATTGCCATGTCTCCAGCTTCCAAATGTCCAGCCTGTCTTCTGCATTTGTGCACGTCTTTATGCTCATCCAGCAACTCCACCTGGGCCCTTAAGGCACACTCGAAACTCATCCAGGCAAAACAATGTATTATCCTGTCCCCACACCCACTATATGTTCTTTTCTGGTGCTTCCATTTCACAAAACATTCGCATTTGACTACAAACCTGAGAATCCATCTTGGGTCTATACTCTCACTCATATTCCAAATCCTACTATGCCCACTCCTTTTCACAGTAATTGTTAAGCTTCTTTTGTTAGTTCCATCTCTGTAGGGTCCACTGTGTACAGGGATGCTAAGACCCTAATGAATGGTTCCACCTTAATACGTAGAGAAAAGTGGTCTGTTTCTCAAAGTCTATATTATATCTCGGTTAGCAACACACAAAGATCACAAATGTCCATCTTGAAGTAAATGGGCACAGTAATGTCCAACACAGTTACGTTGTTGTCTTCATGCAGAAAGTAATAAAAGATGAAAAGTCACTCTGGCTTTAGGGTGAAAATTCTTATCTGGGGAGAATCAGGATTCTGGTCATTTCTTTTGCTTTTAAAAATGGCCATATATGAGCCCTAACCGGTTTGGCTCGGTGGATGGAGCGTCAGCCTGCGGACTCAAGGGTCCCAGGTTCGATTCCGGTCAAGGGCATGTACCTTGGTTGCAGTCACATCCCCAGTGGGAGGTGTGCGGGAGGCAGCTGATCAATGCTTCTCTCTCATCGATGTTTCTAGCTCTCTGTCCCTCTCCATTCCTCTCTGTAAAAAATCAATAAAATACATTTTTTAAAAATGGCCATATATGAGAAAGTGCAAACGAAGCTCAAGGAACATCTTGCCAACAGCTCCCATTCAATGTTCCAGAGAATCCTGAATCACATCCATGATCGAGATTGAGAGTGGGTCTAACATGGAGGCCTGGGGCCATTTTCCTTCTCCTCACTGATTACTATCATCATTCTCTGGAGATTGGTAGCCATCTTCCCAGAAGAGCAAGGAAATAGCAAATGTAACCAGTGCACAAGAATCTTGCATCCCTATTTGTAATCAAGTCTAGGGTCTTTTCCCTTTTTCTCTTTGTGTCTTAGCTTGGCTGCACATTTGAATTATTCCTGGTCCCAACAACATAGCTGCTGAATCAATTGGTCTGGTTTGAGGCGCAGGCATTAGTATTCTCCTTAAGTCATAGAATGAGTAAGTTGTGTATCAAAAATCATCTGGAGACATTTTAACAATTCTAACGTCTAAGTCATAACTCAGAATGATTTAATCAAAATTTTATCTAGAGTGGGATCAGACAATGTTATTTTTCAAAGGTGTTCAGGTGATTCTAGTGTGCAAAGTGTGGAACCTGAGTTGAGATTTAATGTCACTCGTGTGATTATTAATGCATGAGGATATTATAAGCCAATGCTGAGTTGGCCTGTAATATCTATCCTAGCAAAGATTATTAAGAGCGAGGGTATTCTTGTTAGAACAATTGCCTTTTCCTCCCCATGGAGTCTTGATCATGGGTAGTATGACATGAACTCCACCACCTCCAGCAACTCTTCTGAGCACCTGTCTAAAGTTAAAATGAATCCAAGCTCCTTCTTACTCCAAGTCAACTTCCAGAAGTTCATCCTCATTTCCCTTTCATACAAATCCCAAGATGGCACCTGGATGACTTTTCACAGGAAACTGACTACTGGGTACAACACTTATATTGCTCTTGTTTATTCAATAGAATGACTTGACTTCATTACCTTCAGGCAGCCTTAGCTTTTATCTCCACCCAGGTCAGAGAGGTCATAGGCAAGGGTGATCCACTGAAAAATGACCCGAGAAATGGTCATGTCATTGCCTGCCTCTCTAGAGAGCCTAGAATACCCTGCTCTCCATTAATTATTTATCCATGGTAAACAATGAAGTTGAAACAATTCTTGAGGTCAGGGATATTATTTCAATCTTCTGTAATGAACATTGGGCATTTTTAATGCATTAAATAATTGCATATTGAATGAGTAAATTAATGAGTATTGTTTCACTTAGGAAAAGAGATTACTTGCTATCTCTTTAGCAAATACTAGCATAAAACCAATAATAGTTCTGGCTGAGTATTTCAGATAATTTGACAATACAGTAGCTGTCACTAGAAAGAATAAGTGGCCCTCATCAACAGACAGAAAGCTGTCATGTGATGCCAAGTGTGACACTAAAGTTTTGAGAAACCAAGACTCCATCAGCAAGGGAAGTTCTGGGAGGCACAGATGATCCACTGAGGTAGTAATAGATTATGAGATTTGACAATTTGGATCACTTCGATTCTACATAAAAGAGACACAAAATATAGGGGCAACTGAACCTTGTTGCTGCAAAGTGTTGTACCCATAGATAAGGATAGAGCCTGTGGATTGGAAGTTGCTAGCTCTTTTAGATATTCCAGATTGAGTAACTCTAGACACAGTGAATGGTAGAGACACTACTGTTTAAAGTAGTCACTGAATAAGTAAAAGAATAATTTATCTTCAGTAAACCCAATGGATATAATGTGCCAAGGACTGGTGGGTCAAAAGTTCTAGAATATCAGATAATCTAAAGGCCTAGACAGCGATATGTAACCTAATGTACATTCTATGAAAGTCTCGCATGGCCATTTCTACCTGCAGTATATGAGAATGGCACTTTTCACCTCCCCCCTTTCTTTTATTTTTATTTTTATTTTTATTTATTTATTTTTATTTTGCTTAAAATATTACAAGTGATAAGTAGGTCTCCATTTTTCCCCTTGCCCTTCCCCCCTTTCTTTTTATTTATTTATTTTAAAATATATTTTATTGATTTTTTTACAGAGAAGAAGGGAGAGGGATAGAGAGTTAGAAACATCGATCAGCTGCCTCTTGCACACCCCCTACTGGGGATGTGCCCACAACCAAGGTACGTGCCCTTGACCGGAATCGAACCCAGTACCTTTCAGTCTGCAGGCAGATGCTCTATCCACTGAGCCAAACCGGGTAGGGCCTCCCCCTTTTTCTTAAGTTCTAAGTCATACTCAATCTTGAAAAACTATCACTTTGTCCTGAAGCTACACCTCACATTATGTATTTTGTTTGTTTCCTCTATAGTCTTCTTCCATAGAGGTAGAAATCACTTTCACAGATAGTCAAGAGGCCTGCAGAGCCCTGAAGTGGAGCCAAAGAGTTGGCATCAAAGTAAGGAATTTTCCAGGTCAGCCCTTCATGTAAGATACATCAATGTACCAAAAGTTCCCTCCTAACAGCACTATTATTAAGAGATATTTCCCAATAATTTTTGCCTGAGAGAGAATACTGAATGTCTATTTTGTGGAAGGATGCAAGATGATGTAAAACAATAATAGAAATGTGCTTTAACTTGCCTATCTCATGAAATAGTGTGTGGTTTCATATATGTTCCAAGATAGACTAAACTTGGTTCATCTGGATGATGGTGATCAAATTTTGCTTCATCAGATTTTATTAAAGTTAGAAAATAGTAACCTTTATGAAAAAAATCTGGTCTGAATTAAAGATGAGCCTGTGACTTTATTAAGAAATATTTTTATGTATTCCATCATTATGTCTGCTTTTATAACTTGGACACCCTGACAATATCTGCATCTATAGCTAAAACTCAGCTATGAGATATATTTTGATGGCTCTATTATCCTCATCTCAAATGGTTTACCATTCAAAGATGACCTTGCATTCAACCTAATACTCAATGGAACAAATCTGAAAGCACATACAAAATAAATAAATTAATTAAATAAAATAAAGAGAGGAGCTAAGAGAAGAGGCAGCAATATTAATTACAAAACTGAGACACCATAAAAAAGATTCTATACCATGTATAATTAGTTATGTAATAAGAACTTGTATATTTTCTCCTTAGTTTTCATTGTCTTAGGAGATGTATGGGTAAACATATTGCTACAAGAGATGTCTGAAATTTTGATGCCTATCATTTCTTTTAAGACTTTTATGGTTTCATGTCTTACGTTTAAGTCTTTTATCCATTTTGAGTTTATTATTGTGTATAATGTAAGTTGGTGGTCTAGTTTCATTTTTTTGCATGTACCTGTTCAATTTTCCTAACATCATTTATTGAAGAAACTGTTTCTACTCCATTGTATGCTCTTGACTCTTTTGTCAAATATTACTGAGCATAGTGGCTTGGGTTGATTTCTGTTCTATTCCATTGATCTACATTAAAAGAAAAAGATTCTGTACTACAAAAGAAACCATCAACAAAATAACAAGAGAGCCCACTACATTGGAAAACACATTTGTAAATGATACATTTAATAATGGGTTAATCTCCAAAATATATAGATAACTCAAACAACTTAACAAAAGGAAGTCAAAGAATCCAATTAAAAATGTCAAATGACCTGAATAGACACTTCTCCAAAGTGGACATATAGAAGGCCAAAAGACATATGGAAAAATGCTCAAAGTCACTACTCATCCAAGAAATGCAAATCAAAATGACAAGGAGATATCACTTCACCCCTGTCAGAACAGCTATCATGAATAAATCAACAAATGACAAGTAATGGAGAGGTTGCGGAGAAAGGGAACCTTAGTATACTGCTAGTGGGAAAGCAGACTGGTGCAGCCATTATGGAAAACATATGGAGTTTCTTCAAAAAGTTAAGAATGGAACTGCAGCCCTAACTGGTTTGGCTCAGTGGATAGAGCGTCGGCCTTCGGACTCAAGGGTCCCAGATTCTATTCCAGTCAAGGGCATGTACCCTGGTTGCAGGCACATCCCCAGTGGGGATTGTGCAAAAGGCAGCTGATCCATGTTTCTCTCTCATCGATGTTTCTAACTCTCTATCCCTCTCTCTTCCTCTCTGTGAAAAATCAATAAAATATATTTAAAAAAAAAGAATGGAACTGCCATTTGACCCAGTGATCCCACTTCTAGAATATATCCTAAGAAACCTGAAACACGCATCAGAAAGAATACATGCATCCCCATGTGCATAGCAGCACAATTCACAATAGCTAAGATTTGGAAACAGCCTAAGTGCCCATCAGCAGATGAGTGGATTAGAAAACTGTGGTACATCTACACAATGGAATACTATGCTACCATAAAAAGAAGGAACTTTTACCATTTGCAACAATATGGATGGAACTGGAGAACATTATGCTAAGCAAAATAAGCCAGTCAGAGAAAGATAAGTATCACATGATCTCAGTCACATGTGGGATATAATGATCAGCATAAACTGATGAACAAAAATAGATCCAGAGACAAGGTAGCACTGAACAGACTGTCCAACCTCAGAGAGAAGGCAGAGGACGGGGTGGGATTAGAGATCAACCAAAGTACTTGTATGCATGCATATTAGCATAACTAAAGGACACAGACACTGGGGCAGTGGGGCCTTGCCCTTAAGGGTGGGAGTGGGGGGTGTCAATCGGGGAAAAAGGAGACATATGTAATACTTTAAACAATAAATAAAAAATTCACATATGAAATTATTATATAAAACAACCTAAGTGCCCATCAGTAGATGAGTGAATAAAAAATGGTGGTACATTTACACAATGGAATACTATGTGGCAATAAAAAAGAAAGAACTCTTACCATTTGCAATAGCATGGATGGACCTGGAGAATATTATGCTAAGCGAAATAAGCCAGTCAGAGAAATATAAGTATCACATGATCTCATTTATATGTGTAATCTAATGAACCAAATAAACTGATAACAAAAATAGACCCCCAAGACATAGAAGCATGAATAGACTGTTGAACCTTAGAGTGAAGGCAGGGGAGGGTAGGTGGGAAGAGATCAACAAATGGACTTGTATGCATATACAATTGTCCTTGGAGACAGACAATTGGATGGTGAGGGCCTGGGGGTGGGTGGGGTTGGGGGGATGGGAACAGGCTTCAAGAGGTTAATGGGGGGAAAAGGGAGACTGATATAATACTTTCAACAATAAAGATTTTTTTAAAAAGAACTTGTATAAAGTAATAATCACCTTTTTCTTCTTGCCACCTTTTCCTGGAAGTTTAGGTAGATGTTTATGCTGAAAGAGGAAAAGATCCAAGTGTATGGTTAGCCTGTGTTTATGTTTTGTGGGTCTGGCATTGCAACCTCCTCCCAAATATTTCTACTTGGGTGTTCCACTGTCAACTTAAACCAAGATGTCTAAATGAGAAACCATCTTCCTCTCCTCAGCTGTTCTTCTAGAATTCATTAGTAGCTGGAAAATCATACTTAGAATTTTTTCCTTTCCGTTTGTGTTCTTATTTATTTAAGTTTTCATTTCTTTCGCCATCTTTTTGACAGCTTTCACTTCCTTTCCATTCCCACCAGTGGCGCTCAAGTTATTTCCTCAAATCAGGGCTGTTTAACTGACATACACATGTCCCACAGCTATTGGGTATCAGATACTCTACAATGTCGGGCACACAAAGATGTATAAACCCTAGAGAGATCTAGGAGAGCCAGGGGTTGCATAAAAGGATAAGTATAAAACTGTGAGAAGGGCCTTAATAGTGTGGTCAGGGGGGCCAGGGAAGGGATGACAAGGCAGGTCAGTCAGGGAATATTCAGAGAGGGGTGATATTGGAGCTGAACATTGTAGGTTCACCATAGGTGTCTTGGGCTGAAAGACAGTGAAGTCATTTCCAGGCCCCATGTTGTCAGAGATACTGTTTCAGATATGTCATTTCACACCTCAGGAGACTTCCCTGGTTCTGCATTGTCCATGCTGTGAGTTTAAAATCCTTAGCCTGGCATTAAATCCCTCCAGAAAACCCCCAAATTGATAGATTATGCCTTATCACACGCAATCTATCTACCTCAATCTAAGGAGCCATGTTAGTCATGGTTCTGGTTTTCACACCATTCTTTCTCTGGAGTGCCTTCTGACCACTTGTTTGACTGTAGATGGCCTCCTTTCTTTCAGTGCCTAAAGTTGTCTGCAAGCACCCGGGTCAGAATGACCTTTCTGTCTTTCATCTCCTGCCCCAGTCGAGCCCTTTTGACACCATCAATGTGCTGTCTTCTGCTGATTTATGAGTGTGGGGCGCCTCCCTCCAGGACAAGGATAATGTCAGGGGACCTCAGGGATCTAGCCATGACTCAACATATATTTGGTGAGCAAATAGTGACCTTTTCTTCTAAGTACAACAAGGAAAGTTACTTCTCCTGCCCCATCGCTGGAATACCTCTAACAGCCATTTTAGGGTTCTTCCACCACAGCACACACTGATCTTCCAGTTACTTGATTTTTCATAGCCTCCTTCAACTTCAAATTCCCTGGGGGTGAACCAATTTCCATCCTCTCTCCTTATACACTTCACTGTGGCTCCTGTAAGACCGGGATAAGTTGATCTTGAAACCTCCTTGTCCTCAGAGCTCAGACACTGGATCTACAGGCATCCAATTTGGGTTCAAGCTCACTAGCAGAAGAGTGTGGCCTCACCTTTCATACTTGAGGATCCCCAAATCCAGCCTGTAAATACCATGTTAGGAGATTTTCTACTTTGGAGTGAAATCTGAAATGAAGGCCCTGCCCTGCTGCTTTCAGGGACACTAAGACAACATATGTGCCCTGTATTACAATGATTTCCTTCCAGTTAATGGCATTATTGGGCTGATATTTTTCCATCCTGAAATCATGGGTAGCTGACTTTAAAATAAATGTGAAATATTATTCAGTGGAAAATTTAACTTATACGTACATAAAAGAGTCATTTACTTAACAACATTATTCATTAGAGAAAAGGAAATAAAAGCCTCTTTGGGGTACTACACCCCACACTCTAGGATGGCTATAATGAAAAAGACAGACAATAACAAGTGTTGGTGAGAATGCAGAGAAACGGGAGCCCTCAAATTCCACTCGTGGGAATATAAACTGGTGACATTCTGTGGAATATAGTTTGGATTTTCCCCAGTAAATTCAACATAGAATTGCCATATGATCCTGCAATTCTACTCCAGAGTATTTAGTGGAAAGAATTAAAAAACCAGGTTCACCAAAATTTTTATTCAAAACAGTATTATTCATAATAGCGAAAGGGTGAGAAAACCCAAACTGATAGATAAATGCATTACTGTGTCTCCACACCATGGAGTATTATATTATTTGACAATAAAAAAGAATAAAGTATAATGCATGATATATATGTATGAACCTGGAAAACATCATGCTGAGTGAAAACTAGTCACCGAAAGGCACATGTTATATATGAGTTAATTGATAAGAAATATTTAGAATAGGCCAGTTTATAGATGATAAAATAGATGAGTGGTTGCATAGGGCTGGATGGTGGGTGAGGTGGGAGTGGGTATTGACTACTGAGAGACATGGTATTTCCTTTAGTGGGAGAAAAAACTGTTCTAAAATTAGGTTGTAATGATGGGTTTATAATCTCGTAAATAAACAAAACAGAAACAAAAAGCTCAACATTGAATTCTACACTTAAAATGGTGAATTACTAGTATATATGTGAGTTATATCTCAGTAAAACTGTTTAAAAATAGTTTTGATGCAAATATATTATTTTTTTCACATACCCACATTAAGACTAATCTGATATGGGGTTCATCATAATAGACAACTATTGGAAAGCTTTATAATGTTCAAATCACAAAACATTTTACAGTCATTATGTACATTGTCTCAAAATCACACCAGGAGGCAGGTTTTTAATTATTATCCATTTATTAGATGAGAAGTTTCAGGCTCAGCACAGTCCCATTCTTTACTCAATCACTCTTGGCAGAGCTGAGGCTGGGACTCGGGTTGTCCGTTTCTAAATTTGGTGAACTCCTCACTATAACGAACACCCTACCCTGTCTTGTTGGTGGTTTCCAGAAGGGGTATAGGATATGAAGGTGGAGGCTGATTCAAAATAAACTCTGCAATATTTTCCACCCACAGACTGACGTTTCTGCACTTCTCTTTGGTTCCTTGGGCACCCTCATGGGTTACATCCATGTGGAAGTGAGCACTTAATATGCACCATTTCTTAAAGTGTAAAAATATCATCTTAAAGATCCCTACCTCTTCTCAAGACAAAACTGGGGCCCCAATTCCTTAAACAATGGGTAATTTACATGAGTAATTCCATTACTTTTTGTGATTCTTACATGGAGGGATTATAAGTGAAAGTAGACCTTGAAGCTTACCTCGTTTCAATTTTCTCTTAATTAACATGCCCATCATCTCCCCACAGGTCACAGGAAGTATTTCAGCCATAAAATCCACAGTCTCATCTGGGTTCATTTTTCCCCCTGAAAGAGAAGAGTCTTCATTGTGTCTCATTTTACAATTGTACATATACAACGTCCTTCCATGTTGAGGTTGTTTCTATAAAGACGTAGGGGTACGTAGGAAACTTTATTCCACAAATCTCCAGAGTTTCAAAGTCTTTCTGTCAGTGGCATTTTTGATGCACAGCAATAGAATGCCTACCTTCATCTCACCTCTCAAATCTCACACAATAAGAATGCCTGAGCAGAGACACCAGCCTTCTAAAAAACTATAGTAACTCTCAATGCAGTCATCCCCTCCCCTGATTCTTCCATGACAATGAAACATATAGCTGCTGTCATGTTCTGAAGGAAAGTCTCCATCTATGCTCTTCCAGTGCAGTTAGGTAGCTGGAGACGAAATCAGAGACTATACTTGTATCTCCCTGTTTGAGCTCTGTCTCAGGGAGAGAATAATGGTGAGTTAACCCTGAAGATAGTGTCTACCTGCTATTTGTGTTCTCTACTTTGCCTCATTTGTCCCTCACATCAACTTTCTCCAGAGCTAAAAGAGGAGCTGAGGAAGCGCAAGAACAATCTGCAAATTGCATGACTCACTGCACCATTACAGTCTGACAATGGTGTGCCCTTTATAAAAAGCTACACGCAATGCTCTGATCATCTAACTCTATGACCTCGTCTCCTCCTGCCCACATATTTCTCTATTTTGGGTATTTTGTCACTGAAGGCAGCTTTCCCCAATCTAGGCAGAAAGGGATCAGCTCCTTCCTGCATTGTGATAAGGACAAAAGTGGTGGGGAATTAATGGCATTGTATAGACCAATTGTGAAAAATCTGGATTCTGTTCTGACCATTGCTGGTGAGGATGCATCGTTCTTCCCCACTCTTCAGAGTGCCTAGAGATTTTGGATATAATTTTGTTTACATATTTTTGGAAATGCCTTTGCCCTGCTTGTATCTAAACCTTTTGGATGAAAAAATGTGAGTGACAATATGAGATTATTGGAATGAAAGATGAAGAGATGAAGTTACAGCCAATGGAATGGTACATAATATACTTTTTTCTCTCCCTCCCCGCCCTCACAATATTTTTGGTAGTGAAGGAAGAGCAAAAGATCCAGGCACCTGAGGATGAAATACCTAGGGGGTGTGGGAGATGGAAGAGCACTAACCATATTTGTCTTTCAAGACCGCCCTGAAGGAAATTACTCTTGCCTAGCTCTCCCACCACATACATAGATGCTGAGTCTGCCATTCAGCATCAGATGTGATGAATCAGGGACTGCTGCCAGCATCAGCATCTCCCAGGCAGAATATTTCTGGACATGGTCCCCTCACTGATTCTCAGTCATTGGATGAAGGGTTGCAGGATACATCATGGAGAAATAGAACAGATTGGACATCACAGAGAAATAGAACAGATTGGAAGACTGTATTGTCCCCATCTCTTTCCAAAACTCATCAACAATGAACAGAGCTGAAAACTTTAAGGTTACAGGTGATCAGGGACCAACCCTCCTCATGACTTATATATTCCCCTTAGGAACCTGAACAATTATAAATGCTTCTGTTTCAGGTTCACCATGTGTGCCCTTGGGATTGCATTTCTTGTGTGAAAGCCAGGCATTCACTTGCCTCCCTCATGCAACCATGGTGACTTGCACCATAGGGGTGGTTGTCGGAGACCCAAAAAATTATGGTTTAGGAAATTTGTTAAATTCTGAAGGAAACGATTTGAATGAATATACTACTAGACTCCAGCGGTCAGATTAATCTTGACTGGCAGAGTGGTGTCCTCAGAGGAAATACCAAATGTGCTTTGTGAGGTGAATTTGTTGGGACGGAATTCTCCATGGAATTCCACATGCCCCAGAGTATCTTTTCAAGGATGTGTGAATAGCAAAAGTTTTAGAAGCTAGAGTTAATGTAGCTCCCCAAGTAAGAGGGCAAATTTGTTTTCTGACCAGCATAAAGTAGACAGCATCTCCCTCTTAATTATCCCAGGATAGTAAAGTGTCCTCCTTACAGGAGAGCTGTTTAAGTTCTAGGGTGATGGTCATATTCTGTCTCCTAATAACCATTAGGATTTTACAGGAGAACACTTTAATCAGAATCCATAGGATGATATATCTAGTATTTGTACATCTCATTGTAAATTTTATCTAAAAGAAAAATAAATATAAACAAATATCAAATCTAGTTAATGATATGCATGCTAAAGTGTTTTTGGGGAAGTATATTATTGTCTGTAATTTTAAAATGTTTCAAAGTTGAGGATGGTTAGTGGATGAATAGAGAAATGGATAGATGGACAAAAATGAGATAAAGTAAGCACAATATTTGCTAATTGTGAGTCTATGTTTACTGTAAAATTGTTCAAGTTTTCAGCAGCCTTAAAATTTTCATAATTCAAAAGTTGGAAAAAGATATTTTGGCAAGAAAAATAGCTTATTAACCAGAAAAAGACAGTTAAAATACAAGGAAAATATTCATCAGCCACACAATAGAGTCTAGAAAATAATGCAGTAATCATATTAGTGTACTGAAGAGAAATAAACATTGACCTAGAATTTTTTAATCTTGGCAAAAAAAATTCTTTCTGTACAGTGTGGCTCAGTTGGTTGGAGTGCCGTCCCTTGCACAGAAAGGCTGTGTGTTTGACTCTTGATCAGGGCACGTTACTAGGTTGCTGGTTTGGTCCCTGGTCAGTTGGAGCCCATACAAGAGGCAACTGATCTATATTTCTCTACTATCTATCTATCTATCTATCTATCTATCTATCTATCTATCTATCATCTATCTTTCTCTCTCTACAGAAAAATCAATAAAAATTCTTTCAAAATAAAGGCAAATTTGCACATATAACACTTAGACAGCCTCACTAAAAGAATCAAGGATTTATTCAGCTAGACCAAAGTTGAAACCATAGAAAGAAACAATGGTGAGTTCATAAAATGATGAAACATTTAAGTAAATGATAATGTTTCAAAATTTATAATGAGAAGAAAGTTAGTAACAATAGCTAAATGATGGAGATGGGATGTTGAATTTGAGGAATCCATGCTAAGATCCTTGTAATCTGTTGAGATTAAGGCATGGTGAAAGAAATTATAGAAATTTTACCTCCAGTTTCCAAACCAGTGGAGAAAAAGGTAGAATATAGAATTCTATCTCAATCATTCAGAAAGTAGAAAAGAGACACAGAAACACACAAAAATAATAGTTAGCAATAATATCCTATATAATAAAAAGGTAATACACAAGTTGACCCTAACAGCAGAATGACTGGGAATGACTGGTCACTATGACACACACTGACCACCAGGGGGCAGATGCTCAATGCAGGAACTGCTCCCTGGTGGTCAGTATGCTCCCACAGGGAGAGCTCTGCTCAGCCATAAACCAGGCTGATGGCTGCCAGTACAGCAGTGCTGGTAGGAGCCTCTACCGCCTCCTCAGCAGCACAAAAAATGTCTGACTGCAGCTTAGACCTGCTCCCCACTGGCAAGTGGACATCCCCTGAGGGTTCCCAGGCTGCCAGAGGGATGTCTGACTGCCAGCTTAGGCCCAATCCCCCCAGGGAGAGGGCCTAAGACAGCAGGTGGATATCTCCTGAGGGGTCCCGGATTGCAAGAGGGTACAGGCCAGGTGGAGGGACCAGGCCAGGTGGAGGGACCCCCACCCCCCAAGTGCACAGATTTTTGTGCACTGGGGCTTTAGTAGATGTATAAGTCCACATATATCAGGGATAATAAAGAAAGTACCAAATAAAACATAACTATTAAAAGGTGAGGGTTATCTGAGAAAAATTACTAAAAGCTGTGTCTTTACAAGAGATATAAAACAAAGTTGCATGGGGGAGTCTATGAAAAGGGGTGAAAACTATAAAAGTTAATGTAGCAATATTAGCATCCTGAAAAAAAGATTTGAAGGTTAAAAGCATTAATAAGGATAAAGGGGAACTATAAAATAAGAAGGTATCCTATCTAATAAAAGAATAATATGCAAATTAGGTGTCACTCCATCACAAAGATGGCCGCCCACATAGCCATAAGATGGCAGCGCCCAGTCCGGCTCAGTCCTGCCACTGAAGTGGTTAGGCCTTTTAGCCAGGCAGGTAGCAGGGGAGGCTGGCAGAGGCCTCAGGAATGGGCAAGGGCAGAGACTTTGTTGGGAGGGGGCAGGGGCAGAGCCGGTGATCAGAGGGGTATGAGGGTGCCCTACCCAGGCAAAGGCCTGGGCCAGAGGCCTCAGGCCTGGGCAGGGGCAAGGCTGGAGATTGCATGGGCCTGGGCTCCACAGAGCCAGCGATCGGAGGGGCAGTGGAGGAGCCTGCGATTGTAGGGGTCTGGGCACCAGTGGAGTCGGCAAAGCAGGGGCCTGGAGGTCCCCTGCCCAGGCCTGTAGCCTTGGCCAGAGGCTGCAGTGGGACAGGGACGGAGCCAGCGATCTCAGAGCCTAGGCAGGGGCAGAGCCGGTGATCAGAGGAGTCAGGGCAGGGGTGGAGCCGGCAATGCAGGGGTCTGGGGGTCCTCTGCCCAGGCCTGAAGCCTTGGCCAGAGGCTGCCAGTGGGGCAAGGGCAGAACCGGCGATGGCAGAGGCCTGGGCTCTGTGAAGCCAGCAATCAGAGAGGCTTGGGGGTCCCCTGCCCAGGCCTGCAGCCTTGGCCAGAGGTTACAGGCCTGGGCAGGGTTGGAGCTGGGACCGAGGGGCAGGAGTGGAGCCGGTGATCATAGTGAACTATAGAGGGAACACCTTTTCTTACCGCTCATTGGCTAAGCTCCCTGTATGCCACTGGTAATATTCTTAGTAACTTGGGTAAAAAGAATCCCTAAAGGTGATCTAGGGTTTTCCCACCGTACTCCTGGAGAAAAAAAATGAAGTTCCACTGCTGGAGGGCTAAGTAATGTCATATCCTGCCCTAGCCAGTTTGGCTCAGTGCATAACCCCTGGGCCTGCTGACTGCAGGGTCTGGGTTCAATTCTGACCAAAGGTATATACCTAGGTTGCAGGCTCCTCCCTGGCTGGGGCCCAGGTCAGGGCATATGCAGGAGGCACCCAATCAAAGTGTTCCTCTCACTTTGATGTTTCTCTCTGTCTTTCCCTTCTCTTCCACATTCTCTAAAAATCAATGGAAACATATCCTCAGGTGAGGAAGAAAGAAAGAAAGAAAGAAAGAAAGAAAGAAAGAAAGAAAGAAAGAAAGAAAGAAAGAAAGAAAGAAAGAAAGAGCCCTGACCACTTTGGCTCAGTGGATAGAGCGTCGGCCTGCGGACTGAAGGGTCCCAGGTTCGATTCTGGTCGGGGGCATGTACTTTGGTTGCAGGCAATTCCCTGGTAGGGGAAATGCATAAGGCAGCTGATCGATGCTTCTCTCTCATCGATGTTTCTAACTCTCTATCCCTCTCCCTTCCTCTCTCTGTAAAAAAAATCAATAAAATATATTTAAAAAAAGAAAGAAAGAAAGAAAGAAAGAAAGAAAGAAAGGCCATATCCTGTGAAAGACACATCTTGAAAATGCCTAAAGAAAGTTGTTATTTCTTCATGGTGAAGGGACTGAAGCCTGTGTTATTGAAAACACCTTGGTGACTGTGGTGACTGGCAGTGGCTGCAACAGTGGGGTGATAGGGCTGGTGGCTTCCCCTGATTAGCCTGGTTGCCTCCCACAAAGGGAGGCCAGACTGCAGCTTAGGCCCGTTCCTCAAGGGGAGCAGGGAGTGGGCCTAAGCCTTCAGTAGGACATCCTCTGAGGGCTCCCAGTATCTGAGAGGGGACAGGCTGGGCTGAGGAACCGCCCCCCCCCCCCCCAGTGCACAAATTTCATGCAGCAGTCCCCTAGTCTAAGTTATAACAATCATAAATGACATCAAAATTTTAAACAACAACAGAACATGGAGGACTTGGCAAATATAATCATTTGGAAAACTTAACACATCTCTATACAACATGATGGAACAAATACAACCTAATTTACCATGGATTCAGTATATTTAAACAGTGTGCTTGGTAAAGAGCCTTTATGAAGAGAGAAGCCGGAACCCAGCAAGGAGTTCAAATGTTCGTATTTTAAAGTGACCTAGAACATTTACAAATATTGGTCACACAGGTTCTAAAGAGACTTTCAAAGCATTTTAAAGAGTTACTGAAATAAATTCTTCATGTCATGTTCCAGATACCCATTTTAATTCTTAATTTACTAACTATGAGAAACATGTTCATACAAATATTTGGGTGGACATATTTTTAATTTTTCTTGAATAAATACCTAAAAGAAGTACTACTAAGTCAGAACATAACTGCATGTTTGATGCTTTGTGAATCTGCCAAAGTATTTTTCAAAGTGGTTGTACCCTTTCATATTTCCACTAGAAATGTTTGAAAGTTCCAATTGCTCTGTATACTCACCAGTACTTGGCATTGTTAGTTTTTGTTTTTTTAATTATTGCTATTCTTAGGAGACATTTAATGGTTTTTCTTGTAATTCTAATTTGCATCTCCCTAATAGTTAATGGGACTGAGCATCTTTTCATTTACTTGCCATCCACAGATCCCATTTGGTGAAGTATCTATTGAAATCTTTTACCCTTTTTTAATGGAGCTATCTCTTTTTTGTTTGTTTGTTTGTTTGTTTGTTTGTTAAAGAGTTATTTGTATGTCCTAGATTTAAATCCTTTGTTGGTTATGTCAATCTGCAGGTCAACGTTCTATCCACTGAACTAAACCAGCTAGGGCCCTTCTTCCATCTTCAGAGCTGCAATATTCTGTCTCTCTGACTATTCCTACTCCCTCCACATCAAAAAAAGGTTCTCCATTTTTTAAGGACGAGGGGAGTATATTGGGGTCACCTTGGTAATTTAGGATAACCTCTCCCATTTTAAGGGCCCAGTTTAATTAAATCTGCAAGGTCCACTTGTCATGTAAGAGAACAAATTACAGGTTTCAGGAATTAAGACATGGACAACTTTGAGGAGCCATTGTTCTACCTGCCACAATAGTGTAATTGAATTTTCATGCACTCCCTCAGCCTGGCCTGAGCCCTTTCACAGTCTGGGACCCCTGAGGAAATGTCCACCTGGGAAGCAGGCCTAAGCCACAGTCGGACACCCTTAGCGCTGTCGAGGTGGTGGGAGAGGCTCCTGTTACCACTGCTGTGCTTGCAGCCATCAACCTGGCTTGTGACTGAGTGGAGCTCCTCCTGTGGCAGCACAATGACCACCAGGGGGCAGCTCCTGCAGAGCATCAGTGCACATCATAGCAACCAGTCATTCCAGTGATCCCATCGGTCAATTTTCATATTACCCTTTTATTATATAGGATAACAATAAAGAAGATGAAACACTGGCATTATAAAACTTATTTCTCATATCAAAAGCAAATAAAATCTTATTCTTACTTCTTCTCTTCTTGACTTTTCCTGAAATGCAGTTTTTTCCAATATCCTGAGTACCTACAACAAACAGGTGGTGATGAGAAAATGGAAATGATTAAATAAAATTTACAAATTTGCTCTTGCTGGTTTTTCTTGGTAGTTAAGGCATCAACCCCTCACCAAAGGGTTGCTGGTTCAATTCCTGGTCAAGAGCATGTACCTCGGTTGCAGGTTTCATTCCTGACCTCAAGTTGGGGCAAGTGCGGGAGGCAACTAGTCAACGGCAAGAATTTTTTTTTTCTCTCTCTCCCTGCTCCTCATTTCCTTTCACTCTCTCTAAAGATCAATGAAAGAAATATCCTCCAGTGAGGATTAAAAAAACCGACAAATTTTAGGGTGATTCATACTGCAGAAGACCTGAGTTTATAAAGGTGTTTGATTTATTGTTTCTTTCTTCTAAAGTAACCACAACCATAAACCTACTACATTGAGAAGTAGGACTTCAGAATTGGCCCCAGGTCTTCCTTTATTTCTCAATAACATTTTGAAAAATACTCTTAAACACCTTTGTACTCAGAGATAGGACAGGGTCTGATATCTTTAAGATTTTTATGAGGAGGTTTGTGCAAAAGTTTGTATGACATCACTGTATAAAACTGTGATATGCTAGAGCACAGACATACATAAAAAGTATGTGTTGGATTGCCTGGCTGGTATGGTTCAATGTTTGAGCACTGACATATGAAATAGTTTGATTCCAGGTCAGGGTGCATGCCTGGGTTTCGGGCTGATCCCCAGGAGGGGGCGTGCAGGAGGCAGCCAAATCAATGATTCTTTCTCATCATTGATGCTTCTCTCTCTTTCCCTCTCCCTTCTTTTCTGAAATCATTAAAAAATATATATATTTTTAAAATGTGCTGGGTTAAGAATAGTTGATTTCATGTCTTTCTTCCTAACAGTTTAGTGGTAGAATCAGTTTTCTTTTGAGACCTAAGATTGCGACAAAATGGCACTATTATTAAGAAGCAAAAGAATAGTTGTGTTTAATGGGTTCCACAGGATATGGGTGTGTTAGGGATGGCTATCACTGTACAAAAGCAAGACTTTATTAAGTTTTATTACTGCAGTGATTATTATTAATGATTAATTTAGTGATGTAGTAAGCTAGATATTTCCATTTTAGGAGTGTATTTCTACTACATCTTCCATAATGACAAACAGGACTATGTTAATCACGACTTTGTGATGATTTCTTGCCTTCCTACTGTTCCCAAAAGGATCAGGCTAAGCAAAAAGAATAGGATTCTGCCATGAACTGTATCTCTGCACTTGACCTCAGCATCAAAGTGCGCTGAGTCAAGTGCAGCAGAAAATAAGAGCTCTTATTTCAGACTCCTGACACACCTGTGCCTCTCACCTTCATAAGTGACCCACTCCCAGCTAGTGAGTTGCCTGACATTAAAAAAATATTTTTTTATTGATTTCAAAGAGGAATGGAGAGGGAGAGAGAGATAGAAACATCAATGATGAGAGAGAATCATTGATTTGGCTGCCTCCTGCACACCCCCCTACTAGAGATTCAGCCTGCAACCTGGGCATGTGCCCTTGATGGGAATCAAACCCGGGACCTTTGAGTCCACAGGCTGACACTCTATACACTGAGTCAAACCTGCCAGGGCATGGAAATAGTAACTCTTAATTCAGGTTCCTGAAGCCCAAACCTTGAGCTCCCACCTCCTTACCAGTTTTCCTTTTCAATGCTGAGTTGGAAGCCTTGGGGGGCACATCTTCATCACTGGATTCTCTGGAGTCCTCACTGCTGATCTCTGCACAGAGGAGAAAAACCCTTTAGTGTAGCAAGGTGAGGCCAGGGAGCCCACTGACAGGAAAACCCCTTCATGACAGCACTAGGGAGATCTAGAAGTTAAGTTAACTCAGGTCCCCCTGGTCTGTGCCAAAATGTGCAGCTTACTCCAAGTCCTACCCAGAAGGTGGAGAAGTTCATGTGCAGAGGGCAGCTTTGCCCATCCTGCAGCACACTTCTTACCCCCATCCTCGCTCTATCTCCTACCTCCATCCTTAATCTACTTTCAACCCCCCACCCTCATTCTACTCTTTCTTTCATTCTCATTTATTTCTTCACTTTTTTATTGGCTCAAATAATTTTCACAAATTATGCCTGGCAATGGTGTATCTTTAAAACTCACCTTGTCTGTATTGTTTATTTCTCTCTCCTCTAATAAATACCATGACTATTCATTTTTCTTGCTTTTCTCCTGCACCCATCATTTTCCTCTCTTGCACAGAAATAATCTCTTTGACATTAATCAACCATTTCTGCTTTTGTTTATTTTTCCAATTACTGGGGACATTTCTCTGCTGAGCACACTGCATAAGGCTCTTGTTCCCTCCCCTTTCTACCTCTAACCAAGGCCACCAGGACTGTCTTCTTGGGCCCTAATGACACATCACAGACCCTTGCCTGGTCCCGGGATTCACATTACATATTCTTTCAGGCAGTCTTGCCTATTATGACAGATGCCTCGCCACAACCAGTCCTTGCTTGGGCTTCCCATTCAACTCCTGAATTTAAAAACGGGTCTTCCTTCTTTATATCCATCAGGTGTACAGAGGAGATATTCATTTGGTTTTCATGGTGGGGTAGCTCCACTCCTGGACAAAATTATAATTAATGAAGTCTTCCTCAAGGGAATGAGCACCCTCACTACAATCAACAAGCCCCTTTGCCTGTAATTTCACTTCAGGGAAAGCACCTCCACCCTCTCCTTTCCTGCTGCTTAAATCTGTCCTTTATTGTGTGCCTCTCTCAACTCTGATTTTTTTTAATTTTTTAATTTTTGTTTCTACTTTTCAGAAGAGAGGCTTATTTTTATCTGCCTGGGTTCCAGGGCCATTTTTATTTTGTGGATATCTTACCTTTACAATGGAGTTAGGATCAGCCCTTTGTGCCTTCTTTGCAGTATCTCTCCAAATCAGACAATGCCTGGTCCTCTCTCTCTACCTACTCCACTCTCTACCAGTTCTTCATTCATTGTCCTTTATTCTTCCTTGACATAGTTCTCTGTGTGTCTCCCCCTATTTTTATATATTTATTGATATTCATTTTCCTCTGTATCTTTCTCTCTTTCTACTTATTTCTCTACATTATTTTATCATTGCCAACCAGGACCCAGAAAGAGAGTGTCCAGAGTGAAGCACTGTAGGTGTGTAAGGCAGGGAATGAGCTCCTCTCTACATGTGTCCCAGGGTCTCCCTGCCTCCACCCTGGTCATGGCCCTTAGTACCCCACCTGATTTTTCAGTTTACCCATTCTCTGTTATGTTTCCTATTTTGTCCTGTTATATTGTTTCCTAATAATTTCTGTGACCTGTGAATGCCTCTTCTAATCAAAATTTTATCTTTTCTCTATCTTAACAATTCCCATTATTATCAAAGTTCTACCCTGGTGACTTTATTCACACCAAATACCTCCACTGGCCAGTTCCCCTTCACCATTCATCAAACCCATGCACTCAGTCTTACCTTCCTGCTCAGATTCTTGGGCACATTGTTCATTTCCTTGTCCGTTTTCTAGTGCATCATTGTTGTAACTGGTGGTACCTGTTTCATTCATATTTATCTCTTGTGTTTCATAATGTTGCTCTGAGAGGCCATTTATAGGTGAGGCTGTACCTAGACCAGGTTTTGATTCATAGATATTTTATTTGTCCCTTGCATCAATTAGAGAATCTAACAGGAAAACATAAAACTCTCTAAAATAAAAATGTATTACTAATTTTGAATATCCTGTCTTAAATAACACATTCCAGTACAAGCTACATAATAATGACTTCTATGATGTTTTCAGAGCAGCTCCATGCCTGTGCTCCGGAGATGATGGGAAGGGGTTTGCTTAGGAAGCACATGGCATCTATGGTTTTGTGTGAGAGACCCAGCAGGTGAGAGACTCTGGCCCAGTGGGAATACACACATCACCTTTACCCCACCACTCGCTTCAGTGCTGGCCACCACTGGACCTGATGTCAAAGCAAGGCTGAAGGCAAATTCAAGCAAGACAGAGGCAGAAAACTGTGAAGCCAGGTGCGCGGGCATCAGGTCCAGGCCCAGGATGTCAGGAGCTGGCAGCACGTGCATTTAAGGAGTATGGAAGGCGTGACTCTCCCAGGCAACCAAAATAATGAAGACTCTGTTAACGAAATCCTTGGAGGAATTGCCAATGACTATTCTGGGCAATTAGTCCTAAAAAGAGGCAGCCCTCCCACCACAGCATCTGCCAGATGGGACAAGAGCAGCAAAGGATCACAGACAAGTCAACAAGAACAGACCACTATTGTTCGAGGCATCAAGATCCACTGCTGTTAGCCTTTGATATGAGTTGTCACTGGTTCCTGGGGGAAGATCTTAGAAGTTTATTTCAGATATTAAAGTTTGGGCTGTGACATTCTCCAGTAATCACCAATTAATTATTATAAAATAGGACTTAAATATCCCCTTTCCCCAGGAATCAACAAAGCCCATTTGGACCTGGAGGATACCACCCAACACTTGCCATCAGCTGCCACCTGACCTCAGTCTTGCCATCTCAGTGAGATAATTAACAAGCAAATAGCTTTTCTTGTGACTCATAGCTATGGGGAACTTGTTGTTGTCCTTGAAGCTTTCGTTAATTGGTGGGCTTCTCTTACCCCCTACAAAGTCATGTCTCCTTGTAATTACCCCTTCACACCACATCCTCTCTCTGAATGTCTGTTTCTCTGTTTTGTTGGCCTTTTTATGAGGTTGTGCCTGATTCTCCTGGTATTCTTTTGTCTGTATCTTTCTCTCTGAACATGTTTTCCTATTTTTAACTCAATTTTCTGTCTTTTCTATGAGATTATCTGGGTGTGTATAGGGTTAATCACTCAGGCTCTGGGTTCAGAATGCTTGGGTTTATCCTGCTCGTTTGACCTCAGGCCAACTACATACATGGTCTCCTTTTCTGCAAGTGAACAGAGAGTGAAACTTCCCCCTAAGGGCAGCTGTGAATACTAAGCTCACAATTGCCAGAGTAAATGTTCAACAAGTGAGCTCTTAGTAATATGGTGGTTGTTGTGTCCTTTACCCCTTTCTTCTATCTTTCATTTCCCCTCTTTCTCCCTGTCTCAAAATGCCCACATTTTTCCTGCACATCTTACCACTTTCTCTCTTCCTTCCCTATATGACTGCCCATCTCCTTAACTATTCCTGCTCTTGAACAGCATCCCCCACATTTAAATCAACCCCTTTTTCTGTCATCATCTGGAATCTCCTTCGTTGACCTTGGGCCCATGATTCTTAACCTTTCACAGCTTTCACACTGATCTGCTCCTGCAGAGTCTCCCTCTAAATCACAGTTACTTTCAGGTCACCATTGTCTTTAAATCTGGTTTCCTGATACACTGGGTTCCTGTTCCTCTGTCTGGCTATTGGGTTAATGGTATCTTGTCATAGCTCCTCCTCCAGGATCAGTCCCTGGTCAGACTCTCATGCAAACAGCCCTCCCTGCCTTCTCTCTCCATGCTCCTCAACAGGTCTTCCCTGATTCCCGAACTCCACTCAGGACTCAGGCCTACCTTCCTTCCTCCTTTCCTCTTAGCAGAGGAGAATCAGTTTCTACCTGTTTGCAATCACCTGGTTCAAGGCTCTGTTGGATATCAGGCCTCCCTTCATTTTCTTCTCCATCACTTCTTAGGAACAGTTCTATTTCTGGTATCGCTGAAGAGAGGGCATAAGAAGAACACAATTAGAGATCTCTTTGGAGTGGTGTCATCGTTTCAAATTACACTTTTAGGAATTTCCACCCCTTGTGTCACTCAGTGCTCAGTGGGTCCCAATCCTGTTGGTAAAGTTCACCCTTCATTCCTGGGACAGAAAAGAGATTACTTATGCTTCTAACACATGAAGGGGCCACTAAAATCTCAGGATAAAGGAGTTGTGGCAACACTGTTAGCTTGTTACTCAAGCAAAATATTTCAGCTGCCCAGGATAGCATATACCAAAATAAAGAATGTACTGTTTATTTTGAAATGTGTTTGCTGAACTGTTGTAACTGAAAGGAAAAACAGGGATTTCCTTGGGAAGAAAACAAAGATCCTATATAGGTTTATGTGTATAAAGAGGAAAAAACACAAAAGCTTTAAAAATGTGGCTAGACAAGAAAAGGTTTTGGCTTAATTGAGTCAGGGAGGATGAGTGCTTCTCAAAGAGACAAATCAGAGGACACAGGTGATCCAGAGGCACCCAGATCCCAGGACAAAGGAAGGATACTCCCTGGAGCTGCAAACGAGGACTGAATATTGTGGCATTGGGCGAGAGACCTGGGAGGTTGCCCAAGTGGGGAAAACAGGGCAACAGCCCAGGGACCCTGCATGTGGGTAACCCAGCAAACATATGAAGGAAGTTACTACACCAAAAATTCTTAGGGTAGGTCTCTGCAGAAGGTTGGGGAACAGGCTTAGGGAAGCAGTGAGCTTGTATGCCTCAGGGCTGATGGCAGGGGTATCTCCTAGGCAATAAACCTTACTTATAAATCTGTACTATATTTTTACTGTGTAGTAAATAAGATCAAATTCCTTAGCTTTAGAAGCCAGACCTTCCAAAATGTTTTTTTCATGCTTATCCTTTTTTTAAAAAATTTATTGTTGGGAGTATTATAGATGTTCCCCCATTGCCTCCTCCACCTGGTTCCTGCTTCACCCAAGCCCTTCATCACCCTATTGTTTGTGTTCATAGGAAATGCATATATGCATGTGCTCTTTAGTTAGTCTCTCTCTACCCCTTCTCTCTCCCTCCCCTCTGAGATTCATTTGTCTGTTCCATGTTTCCATGCCTCTGGTTTTATTTTATCTGTTTATTTTGTTATTTAGATTCCTTGCTCATTTATTTTGACTTTTAGATTCAATTGTTGATAGATGTGTATTTATTGCCATTTTATTCTACATATTGTTGATTTCTTCTTCTTCTTCTTCTTCTTCTTCTTCTTCTTCTTCTTCTTCTTCTTCTTCTTCTTCTTCTTCCTTCTCCTTCTCCTTCTCCTTCTCCTTCTCCTTCTCCTTCTCCTTCTCCTTCTCCTTCTCCTTCTCCTTCTCCTTCTCCTTCTCCTTCTCCTTCTCCTTCTTCTTCTTCTTCTTCTTCTTCTTCTTCTTCTTCTTCTTCTTCTTCTTCACTGCATTTCTTTTGCTGCTTTTAAGATTCTCTCTTTGTTTTTAACCTTTGGCCTTTTAATTATGATATGGTGTGGGCCTCTTTGGAGTCCTTTATTTAAAAATTTTAAAAAATTAAAATTTTTTTTATTGATTTCAGAGAGGAAGGGAGAGGAAAAGAGAGGTAGAAACATTAATGATGAGAGAGAATCATTGGCTGGTTGCCTGCTGCACGCCCCACACAGGAAATCAAGCCTGCAACACACTGGTATGTTCCCTGACTGGGATTCGAACTATGACCTCCTGCTTCGTAGGTCAACACGCAACCATGGCGCCCTATTGGCCAGGCTGTATTCCTCTTGTTTGGGACTTTCTGCACTTCCTGGACTTGTAAGGTGATTTCTTTCACCAGTTAGGAGATGTTTGCTGTCATTATTTCTTCAAATAGGTTTCCAATATCTTGCTCTCTTTTTTCTCCTTCTGGTACCCCCATAATGCAACTGTTTGTACACTTGAAGTTGTCTCAGAAGCTTCTTACACTATCTTCATATTTTTGGATTCTTTTTTCTCTTCTGTTTGGATGTTTTTTGCTTCCTCAAATTTCAAATTATTGATTTGATTCTCAGAATTCTCTACTGTTGAATCCTTCTAAATTATTCTTTATTTCAGTAAGTGCATATTTAATTTCTGACTGGCTATTTTTCATGTCTTTGATGTTCTCACTAAGGTTCTTGAAATTCTCCTTAAGATCCTTGACAATCTCACTAAGTTCCTTGAAGCTTTCATGAAAATCCTTGAGCAACCTTATAACCATTGTTTTGAACTCTGTGACTAGCTTGCTTGCTTCCATTTCATTTGTGTGTAGTTTGCTTGCTTCCATTTCATATAGTTCCTTTTCTGGAGATTTCTTCTGTCCTTTCATTTGTGACATGTTTCTTTGTCTCCACATTTTAGCTTCTTCCCTGTGTTTGTTTCTATATACTTAGGTAGAGCTCATATGTCTCCTGGAATTGGTAGATGGCTTTGTGTAGTAGGTATCCTCTAAGGTCCAGTGTCTTAGCTTCCCCATCACCTGAGCTGATCACTCTAGATGCACTCTTGTGTGGGCTTTGTGCACAGCCTTTTTGTAGTTGGAGTCAGTGGTAGGAATTGACTCCCAGGCCAATTGGCTGTGAGGACCTGCTGTGACTACAGTGGAAGTTATTGTGTAGGAGATACCTCTATGGAGGAGGACTTGCTTCGTGGGGCTTTGGTGCTCAATGTGTCTGCCCCTTGAGCATGTTGCTTTGGGATGTGTAATATTGTAATCTGGTATGGTCTGAAGCTGTCTATCAGGTGCACTGTCTCTAGGGCCTCCTGGGAGATGCAAAGTCAGCCACTTCCTGGGCCACTCATCAGCGGCTATAGAGAAATCTGCAGATGGCTGCTATTTGTGCCCAGGTGGGGCCAAGCTGTCTTGGAACTCTTATTGATAGGTATGGGGCATGATGATCCCAGCTGCTGCTTTTTGAAAAATTTTAGGAAAGTCTGAAGCCTTAAACAGGGCAGACCATTCACATGAAAAGGCCACTGCAAACATCTTGGTGAGGCTTTAAATTAGATGGAGGTGGTGGTGGTGGTGTCTTAGGGAATCATTAGGGTCGAGTGAACAGTGGGAGCCAGGCTGATATAAACTCAGATATGGCTGCCATTGTAGCTCTACAACTGGGGAGTTCTCAGCATAGGAACAATGACCCCTTTAGAGCACCACTGTCTGGGAAAAAGCTGCTCCCAAGTTTTTTCTCTGTTGCCAGACAATCCAGTTCCTCCCCATATGCTCCGGTACCCTCCTCTGCTCCCCCAGACATTGCCCCAGTGCTGGAGCTCAGAGGGAGTATGTCCAAGTAAGTCTGTGTCCTGGCCCTTTAAGAGGAGCTTCTGGAGTCTCCAGCAGCGTTTGTGTCACTCAGCCACAATCCCCACTGTTTTTTACAGCCAGAAGTTATGGGGGCTTCTCTTCACAGCTCTGAAACCCTAGGATGGGGGTATGGTGTGAGGCTCAGACCCCTTGCTCTTCATGTGAGGCCTCCCTAGCTGAGATATACCTCCCAATTAAAACAGTGCCACATGTGGTGTCAGGTCAGCCCCTTCCATGTCTCTGCCCCTTCTACCAGTCTCAATGTGCTTTCTTCTTTAATTCTCTAGTTGTAGGACTTCCATTCAAATTTCAGGCAGTTCTGAATGACAGTTGTTCTGTATTTTAGTTGTAATTTTGTTGTGGTTGTGGGAGGCAAGGAGTACCAGCATTTACTTATGCTGCCATCTTGGATTTACATGTTTATCCTTTTTGAATCGACTTGCACAGTCTTCTTCTCACTCTGAGATTAATCTAATTTGTTTTTGTTCAGCAGACACATAGATCATTTACCTCTCTATGCACATTCCATTATCATCTGCATTTCTCAGTTCATATCATTTTTGTTTTGAATTCTCCATCATTATTTGGAGATCTTTTTGAGACCAAAAATATATAGAATAAAAAATTTTCTAGGCAAGTCAAACAAAAATTATTGTAGGACATCTTCTTTACTAAGAACCCATATAAAAGTATAAAATCATGCATTTTCAGGAAAGAAGTAGAGAACCAAACCAGTAGTTTTGTATAGTATCCAAATATCTCTCTGGCAGAGAAATTGGTTTTGTGATTATTTGATTGTTTATCACATCTGTTATGGAGAATGAGTTAATAAAACCATTTCTCCTTATTCAAGAACAAATTTGGCCTGAGTTAATTTTTTTGCTCATTATTCTGGAAATCTGATGAAGGTGGCCTCTTGTCTGTGTTAGTAGGCCAACACTGAGCTTAGTATTTTTAAAATGACCAGTGACTGTAGGTAGATAAATTGCATGTGGCTTGAGAGGGACTAGATGTGAACTACAAGCCATTTTTTTGTCTTCCCTCCAATGTGTTGACTCTTGTAATTCAGCTGTCCCTAGTGGGGTCTCTGAAGGTTATGACTACGTAATTGTTACATGAGATATTGACTCCCCTGGGTATGTTGTGGCTAAATCAGTGTGGACCCTGCAACTAAGATGTAACTTGATTTGGGTTATAGTTAACTTGGTAGACTGCCATGAGGACTCCTGCTAAGTGTCACAAAGAAGAGCAACTGATGTAGGCCTTTTGGGATGTTGTGTTTCCTGTCATTTGTCCTTCTAAGAAAATCTGAATCCACTGTGGCTCTGGTTGTCCTGTGAGTCAAGATACCTAGTTATGCAGACTTGCAGGTGGGTGTTTGTACTGTAGCCATTTTATGATAAGCTTTGAGTGGCTCATGATATATTTGTTTTCTTAACCGCAACATCCCCACTGCTCTGCACTGCATCTGACACCTGGTACACTCAATATATATTTGTGGGGAAAAATTGGCCCTGGACATAAAAAAGTAGGTAATAAACCTAATTGTCTTCTTTTTAAAATCCTCACCTGAGCATATTTTTTTCCCATTGATCTTTAGAGAGAGAGAGAGAGAGAGTGGAAGGGAGAGATGAAGTGAAAAAAGAACTAGAGAGATCTAAGAGAGACATTTTGACTTGTTTCTTCCTGCATGAACCCCAACTGGGATGAAACGAGCAATCGAGGTAGATGCCCTTGACCAGGTATCAACCCATGACGCTTTAGTCTTCAGGCCATAGCTCTAATCACTTGGCAAAAGCAGCCAGGGCCCTAATTACCTTTTTTGAAGATTTTATAAACCTTAAATAAACCAGGGTAGACATCCATGTTTTCCTTGTTGAACAATGCTTCCAGGAGGGTCAGGTTAAATGTCTTCTCCACTTCATCGAGAACACGGTATATTACTTCTTTTTCAGAACCCGGTATTTTAAAAGATTCTCTAGATTTCTTAAAAAATAATGAATTGGGAAAATATAAATACAGATTTTCTAGTTACAAAAGAGCCTTAGAAAGTGATTTTATAGTTAATGTATTACAATTTCCCAACATAGTTATCTTCTCATGTACAGTTTTATTTTATTTTTTAAAATATATTTTTATTCATTTCAGAGGGGAAGGGAGAGGTAGAGAGAGATAGAGACATTAATGATGGGAGAGAATCATTGATCAACTGCCTCCTACACACCACTACTGGAGATCAAGCTCGCAACCTGGACATGTGCCCTTGACTGGAATTAGAACAGGTCCATAGGCCAATGCTTTATCAACTGAGCCAAGCCAGCTAGGGCCTCATGTACAGTTTTAGAATTTCTCTATAGTTTCATGACTACTAGTTAAACAACTCAATCCATCTTCCTTGAAAATTTCCTTATGTGAATCTGATTTTCTCACCCTCACTTCTATTAGATGGAATAAGAAGTAATTATGAAGAACAAATTGGGTTAAAGCTAAGTGTTTTATAGCCCTTTCAGAGCCTGTTCAAGTATTTTAGGAATAAACTTAGCAGGTGACGTGCTGCTGTTCTATGGACTTGATAGCTCTTGTCCCTTCCCCAGGACTGACTTGGCCTGGAAGCTCCTATGAACTTTGCCATAAAGAAAGCCTATGGGTAGGGAAAGTGAAGATGTGCATCTCTATATCTCCACCTACACCTTTTGCTAAAATCAACCTAAATTCCATGACTCCAGAAATACCAAAAGAAAAGAAAAGAAAAAAAAATATTCTTTTGTTAAAAGAATAGCAAGAATCTACTTCCAAATTTGTCCTAAGAAGACATTGATTCTCTGTGGATTTTAATGTTCTTGGATCTAAGTATTTAAATTGATGTTCATTGAAATGAAATGCTGTATCAATTATTATTTCAGTAAATCAAATCATTCAATTTATTCATCCACTCATTAAAATTACTTTTAGTTTCCATTATATACTATACTAGGGGCCCGGTGCACAAAAATTTGTGCACTCGGGGTGGAGGGAGTCCCTCAGCCTGGCCTGTGCCCTCTCACAGTCTGGGACCCCTCAGTGGATGTCCTATGATGGCCCCAGTCTGCCAGGCGCCTTTTGTGTGTGTGTGTGTGTGTGTGTG
>PVJC01020247.1:0-29376 GCA_004026665.1 Murina feae
AACCATGTTCCCCCTGCAACTCTGGGTGGAATCTTTCATAGGCTCTTCCCATCTTCTGGTGGCAGCCAGCAATCCTTGTCACCCACAAAAACGGGAGAGAATATTTGTAAATCATATATCTGATATCAGAATATGACATCAACATGCAAATACCAGTTATATATATATTTATTTACAACTCAACAACAGAAAGACAACAAATTTTAAATGAGCATATATTTAGACATTTTAGACATTTCTTTGAAGATGATACATAAATGACCAAAAAGCACATGAAAATATACCTAACATTAGGGAAATGCAAACCAAAACCATAGTAAGGTACTACCTCACACCCAAGTATTGGCAAGGATGTGAAGAAATTAGAACCTCCCCCATTCCGTATGCATGGCTGGGGGAATGTGAAATGATGCAACTTATGTAGAAATAGTTTAACAGTTTGACAATTCCTTCAAAATGCAAACGTAGAATTATCATATGCTAGCAATTTCACTTGTAGGTAAATACCCAAAAAAATGGCAAACAAGAGCTCAAACAGATAATTGTATGCCATTGTTCATAGCAGCATTATTAATAGTAGTCAAAGGGTGGAAACAATACAAGTGTCTATCAATAGTTGAATGAATAAACAAAATGTGGTATATACATACAATATACAGGCTGGGACGATAATAGGTTTATAGTTGTGAGTATGCAAAACAGTTTATTCTCATATTATTAGGTATTAGTGCATTGTTTTCCGTATGAACAGCTGTAACCCTACTTTTGCCACACTGTATTATTCAGCCATAAAAAGGAGTGAAGTTCTGATTTATGCTACAAACTGGATGAACCTGGAAAACATTATTTTAAATAGAAGTAAGCCAAACACAAAGGACAAATATTCTGTAATTCCACTTATATAAAATATCTAGAAACGGCAAATTCTTGGGAACAGAAAGTAAGTTTGTGTACCTAGGGACTGGGGGAGGGTGGAATGTGAGTTTTGCTTAATGGTTATGCTGCTGGAGGAATTAATGGGCCTGATTTCCCAGACACGAGTGGAAGTATGTTTCTTGGGGTACCACTGAAATAAGCATTTTCAGAAGCCCCCATGGAAGACTGAGATGTGATAAAAGGCTTTATTTGTGTGGAGTTTTATTCCTTGAGTTATAAAGTCCTATGTCCCTTAACCCAGTCTTGAAAAAGGTACGGCTGGGGGTCCAGCAGAGCCAAAAGGAGGGCCCATGTTCAGAGCTTCCTTTCCATGTTGCAGCCGGGTCCAATTCAGCCTCAGTCCAAATTCAGTCTGTTAGTCCACTGTGTGGGTCCCCCTGGCCATGAGCCACAGGGGCGAGTGCAGGGAGCGTGCCCCCTGCAGCAGGAGTCACAGGGCACCAGCCAGCAGGAGAGGCAAGAGCCAAGAGCCCTGTGTGAGAGAGAGGGTACTGCCTTTGTTCAGAAGTTCACATATTCAGGTTTTGCGCCCTTGCAGTGGCCACGCCTCTTCTAGCTCCAAGGTGTGACTGACAGACTAGACACCTTCTCACATGCCTTAGACCTCACTGGGCATGCATCCAAACTGCCTGTCGAGTCCCTTCCCCATCAATCAGCAGAGGACAGACTTGGAGAGTGTAAATTAGCAAAGCTATATAAATGGCATGCTTATATTATCTAGTCCTCCTTTACTCCTTTCCTGTTAAATAATAACCAGATAATTACAGTGGTATCAGGCACAGAGTTACTTAATGGAAGGATAAATTTTGAAAATAATTAGTGGTCATGGTTGTACTTAATGCCACTGGCTTGAATACCTAAAAATTGTTAAAATGGCAAATTTTATGTTATATATATTGTACCTTAATGTAAAAAAAAAAAAGTTCTAGGGTTTGATGTGTTCAGGCTACCCAAATTCAGTTAATGTCAGAGTTACAATTCTTGGTGAAATGTAGTAGAAAATCTTTTATTGGAGCTGTTCTGATTAGGTCTCAACTTTTTTTCTCTGGGGGTATTTTTTTAAAAGCAAAAAAAAAAAAAAAAAAAAACGAAAAAAAACAGTGATTTCCAAACAAGTAGTAGCTTTTCTTCTAAATTAAAACAGTGCACTGCAGCTGGCAGCTGGCAGTCTGGTTTTGAAAAGACCAAGGAGGCCCCAGCTGAAAGCTATGCAAGAAGCAGAGGTGCCAGTTATAAATTATCTTTGCAAATGTTTATGATTTCATGTTAGATTCATATTTGGACTGGGAATGTTTTGTTTGCACACAGTAGGCACTCATTGTAATTTTTCTAGTTTTACATTTTTTGTAAAGACCTAATAAAAGAGCTAGACTGAAAATCCAACAAATTAAAATATTAAATAAAATAGACCATAACTCAATAAAAAAGCCTCTCAATATTGAATTTAACAAGTAGCAAAATATTACTGAACAACTGCAAGAAGGAATGAATAAACCACTTGTCTAGTATATGATGCTATTATAATCACCTGTTTGACATGCAAATTAAGACCAGTGTCTTCTGTAATACAGATGTGAAGGAATTACTCTACAATGACCAGATGTATTGGATATATTGTCTAAAATCACATAGAAGGTAACAAATCTGAGAAATACTGCTTATTCATGTACCTTAATAATTATAATCAAAAGATACATGATGCCATTTTAATTATGTACTCATTAACTATTTCCTGTAATTACAATTGATTAGCCATTTAGTGCTATTACATGGTTTCTTTACAATTACCACTTTATAAATCTTTTATATTTGGCCTAGCTTCCACATCCTATATAATAAAAGCCTAATATGCTAAGTGTCTGATCGTTTGGTGGGCCATTCAACCAATCAAAGCATAATATGTTAATGATATGCTAAGGCCGCTCAACTGCTTGCTATGACGTACACTGATTACCATGGAGCAGACACTCCAACTAGTAGGTTAGCTTGCTGTTGGGGTCCTGACAATAGGAACTGAGCGAGATGGGCCGGACATGCCCTGGAGCCCTCCCACAGCCCCACCCTGGCTGTCCAACCTTCCATGTCCCTCCCCAGCCCTGATTGTGCATCAGTGGGGTCCCTTTGCCTGGCCTGCACCCTCACAACCTGGACTCCTCAGGGAATGTTGGAAAGCTATTTTCAGCCTAGTGGCGGAATTAACGGTTATTATGATGCACACTGGCCACCAGGGGCAGATGCTCAATGTAGGAGCTTCCCCCTGGTGGTCAGTGCACTCCCACAGGGGGAGCACTGCTCAGCCAGAAGCCAGGCTCATGGCTGGCCGGCGCAGCAGCAGTGGCGGGAGCCCCTCCCACCTCCGCGGCAGCACTAAGGATATCTGACAGACGGACATCCCCCGAGGGCTCCTGGACTGTGAGGGTACAGGCCAGGCTGAGGGACTCCCCACCCCAAAGTGCACGAATTTCATGCCCCGGGCCTCTTGTTAAATATAACAGAAGACCTTTAGAATCTGCCGTTTCTTATTGAGAGAAAACATTGTTTTTCCCCAGGAGAGGGCAAAAAAGGAGGGCCACAAAGATCTCAATTTGATTACGGTCTCATGTAGATTCTTCTCTGCCATAATTAAATCCTATTAAAGATCACTTGTCAGTTAACCTTTAATTCACATTACCCAACAGGTTAAATAAAGCACTGAGTTAGTAGATAATCAAGCATATGCAGATATTTTGTGAACAACGTTATGTCAGCATCAGGAAAGTCAGATAGTCCCATGCAGGTGAAGTGGAGGCCCAAGTCTGAATGGTGCGCTAATGCTCCAAGCGGGGGTCAGGTTTTATGTGGTCCTTGCTGCTGCCTGGCCAAGTTCAGCTTGACAAGGCAAACAAATATAGGCTGCACCTGTTGGCAGGGTTGATGGGCGTAGGAAGACCTCTGGGTCAAAACAAGAGTAAAGCCAATTCAAGCTTTGTGTCACATATTAAATGGAAAATACGGCAAGGACTCATTCTTGTCTCATTGAGTTTTCAAAACTCAAGTGAGAAACTGCATCTTCGATTGTTAAACTAGCATTAGATTCCCTGGGTACACAGGGAAAGCATGCCAGTATGGTATGTACAGAAAGCCCCATAAAAGATACTTCTTACAAAACTCAAAAGTGCTGGATTGGTCTAGCCGGTGTCTAAATGTGAGCAAGGCCATGTTTTCTTGGCTTGACAAAACGCCATCATGAACCCACCTCCTTCCTAGAAGTAAGTTATAATGTTTAGCAAGAGCTTAGCACAATGACATACTTTACTGTGGTACTGGGTTATGTTTTCTCCCCCATGGGATCCATCTCTGGAGCTAGTGGTAGGTCTCAGACTGAAATGGCCAACAACATGGAACAGAACAGAATGAAACTCCAATTGGTGTTTCTCTATCTTTAGTGAGTCTTTAAGAAAAAAAAACACCATAAACATCATATTGCTGTGTTGGTCACAGAAACTCACAAGACTTTAAAAATAATTGCTCTCAATAAAAAATTATATTTTGTGGTTATTTGACCACTAAGATTTCTTCCCTGCCGTGCCTGTCTTGTCAGTCCTTTGGGAAATATTCGGCACAGCCGATTTTACCCTTAAAATGTTATATTCGTGGCATTGTATCAACACTTTTTTGTCATCGAAAGAGTCACCTGAGAGCATACAAGCCAATGGCAAGTAATGTCATGCATGTTATTATTCTTCAAAAGAAAACGAAGCAACCCCTCCCCCCTCCAAAAAAAAAGAAAAGAACAAAACATATATTTCTGATTAACATTTGATTCCAAAACCTAGATAAGAAAAAGATTTTGTGGAGATTCTGTGACTAAACAGTGTGAGTGGCTGGTGCTTTCTACACAGGGCATGTAAGGATTAAATTTAAAATATGGCACCCTAGTCGGTTTGGCTCAGTGGATAGAGCCTCGGCCTGAGGACTGAAGGGGCCTGGGTTCAATTCCTGTCTAGGGCACATGTCTGGGTTTCGGCTCGATCCCCAGTAGGGGGCATGCAGGAGGCAGCTAATCAATGATTCTCTCTCATCATTGATGTTTCTATCTCTCGCTCCCTCTCTCTTCCTCTCTGAAATCAATAAAAATATATTTTTAAAAAATTTTTAAATATGGCATCATTTTCAACTGAAAATATTCAGATTTATAATAAGTAAAGCATGCCTTGGAAGCTATTTTTAAAAGTAAGTTAATAGTCATATCGTGTTCCTTTACACTCCTCTAAGGGCCAGGGTAATGTGATCTTTGGATTTTAGGTTGGACGTTGTTTGTACAGCAATAATATGAGGCTTTCACCTTCCCGTCCCACCCCATTACTTCCTGAATCCCTTCACCAAGGTAAACCAAGTTTTATGATCTTGTGATGATCACTGATAGCCCTTACCTGGCCAGTCCCTTTTTCTCTCTCTAGCCCTGTCTGCGTTCTCTCTTTGCTCAAGCTCTTCCTCTAGCCTTTGGTCCCAAGCATCGGAGATGATCATACTCCGGTATGTGCTCAAAGGGGACCAAGTGACTCTGAAAACCAATCAAGCGTATGTGTTGTCTCTGCAGTAAACTTCCCTGGCTCCAGATAGTATCTACCTAGTTCTTCGGAGTAATAGGATATTTTTAAGCCACTTTGTGTGAGGTCTTTTACCTGTCAGAAAATGTATTAGGCCTCTTTATAATTGTACCTTCTGCATTTTGATAAAGAATGGGAAGTGAATCTCCTTTATGAGTGCCAAATATGCAAGGAATTCTTTCTCCCTCTTGTTAGACCTATAATCACTGGCTATGGTTAAACTTGGCTTTCTTCCTGACTTTTTCCTTGTCTTGTCAGCAAATGTTTTGGTCCGTGGGTTTATGTCAGATTATAAGGAAACAATTTACATATTAATGTAATCTGAGCACACTAGACATCCCATGAGGCTTTACAGTAAAAATTATCCTATATAACTGCATTTGTTAAGGAGGGAGGCTAACTCTTAAAAGACCCATGAACTAAAATAAAAGCTGCCTCGTAGGTCCCTATTCACATAGTGTTCAAATGTTATGTGAATAAAAAGCAAGGTTGGAGTTGTAGTAAAGAGGACTTTAAAACACCTAATCCTGACTTTGGTTGTCTCTTTGTTAACATGTTTACTTAATTTATTCTGTGTACAAGCAATTTTTAAAAAGACAGAGGGAGCTCATTTCCCTGTTAAAACTGCCAAGTCATCGTCTGAATCCTGTGGACGCTGGCACCTATATTCATGACCCATCGGAGGATGAAAGTTATGTTGTTTTATTATATGTTATTCTACACACCCACCCTGCCCTCCACAGCCCACCACTTAATTAATTGCTCCTTGCCGCAGGAATGTTTGTGGCTAAATAAAAACTAACCATAGTCGCCCTCCCGCTTGACCCTACAGAGGTTGGAACTTGGCTGTGACCCATCATAGCCGTAGCTGTTTTGAATCTGAGTTTTTATTGTATGCATTCTTTTCAGAGCATAGTATACTGTATGCAATATGACTAGCGGCTTGGATGTAGTATGGGTTTACTGTTCTCTGTTTTCTAGTGTAAACAGAAGTTAAAGAATGTTGCTGAAATTCTAGCTTCAAATATCACAAATCAAAGAAAAATGTGCTGATCCACAATGGTATTAGATTATGGAATTTTATCAGAAGAGGCTTATTCTCTACAGTGAGCCAGTGTACTTTTTTTATTAGAACAAATTTTTTCATATCTAAAAATGTTTTCTCTTATTTTTTTAAATTTGAACTTTAAAAAATTTCCAGGCAGCCTTTCCTAGGGGGACTGTTTGACAGCATAACCTATTGATAAACACTAATCTATAAGTTTACAACAAGATTCCAATGCCCAGACACTAGGTCACAGTCAGCTATCATAAATTTTAAAATTAAATGAATTAGTATAGAGGAAAATTTTTTTAACCTAAAGTTTATCATGAGTTTTAGAAGGTCTTTGATCTAATTGAAATTATATGTAAAGTGTTGTACATATTTGTCTTTTATTGAAAGAGATAATACATCTGTAGCTTTCATCTGATTACCAAAAGTATATGTGACCCAGTTAATGGTAAGACTCACATATAAATGACTGTTCCATTAAAAACAGTTCACATGAACAATGATTTGTCCCCATTACAGACAAATTTCCCTCTTAAGTTTGAATCTATATACTTGTAAGGTGTAAATGGCTCTCCTGTTCAAGAATTAATTGGGGGACAAAGAGAGGATAGAAGGAAACTAGTTTATAGTGAGTGTTTACTCTGAGTCAAGCATTTAAACATATGATATCTAATTCAATCTGCCCCAAAATGCTTTAAGTGCACCGCTGAAGTGGAGTAATATTGCACAGTTAACAGGTGGAGAAACTAAGGCCAAAAAGCTAAGTGACTTACCCACAGGTAACCAGTGACAGAACCCTGACTCAAACCCTGTGCTAACTACAAAGTTCCTCCTACCACCCAGGCTGTTTGAGTGAAACAGTGAATCCCCTCACCCTCCTGACTAATGGCAGCAAATTATATGAAAATTATTTGTCTTATCACCCTGTTAGTTAGGTATGAAATTCTCTCATCCCCTGCACCCACCAAGTCACCAGTATCTCCTGCCTGACTTGCTGCAGCTTTGTGTTGTCCCTGCCTGCAGTCCCCTTCCTTCCTCCCTCTGTACCCGACCACCAGAGGGAACATTTTGAAAGTAAATATAATCGTTGTCAGAATGCCTCTGTGACTTCCCATTGCCTCCAACATAAAATGCGAACCCTAATCATGGTTTCTGGGTTCTTTGTGCTCCGGACTCAGCTTTGTTTTCCATCCCTCACTGCGGCCCTCCCCCTCCAGAGCCCAGCCATCTTTAACCACTTGCAGTTTAGTGTATGTACTTTCTGTTTTGTTTTGTGCTGCTCTCTCTATTTGGAGCATTCTTCCCACTTCTGTTCACCTGGGTAACTCCTGTTTGTCTTGAAAGGCTGTTTGTATGGCATCTCTTCATGGAACTCTGTCATAGTTCCTCAGGCCTGGAACTAAGTACCCTTCCCAAGTGCTTACAGAAACCCTTTTACTTACTCGTATAATGTCAGTGGGACCACTATCATATGTAGAGTTTCTCTGTACGTCAGATAAAAACCCGTCCTCCCTTTAAGAACAAGAGCACCGCGTAAGAGCACACAGTGCTGGGAGAGGATGGGCTGCATGTCATGCTCCACTTACCCTTTCTCAGGTTCTCTCAGGCAAAGACAGTCTGCACAGCCATAATGGTGGTTCCATGTAGCATTTATCAAATGGCGTCGTAATTGCCTGTTCACTCATCCGCTTCTCCCACTAAACTCCAGGCTCACGAAGGACGGGGATTATGCTGTATTCATTGTTATACCCCCACACCCTAGCTTAGAGCCTTTCAAATAGTAAGCACTCAAGAAATATTTGATGATTTAATAAATGACTAAATTCATGAAAATAGTAGTTTGCTGTCAAATAGCATTTGCAGAAATTGGTAAAAGGAGGAAGACAAAAGAAAAATACTGAAATCAACTACTAATTTAATTCAAGGCATAGACACTGATTGTCTACATGGTGGAAACTGTGATGAGGAAACAGAAATGAGAAGGATGTAGTCCCCTGCCCGCAATAAACTTTCAATCTAGTTAATAAGATAAGACATGTATACAACTGATTAAAACTCAAAGCAGAATGTGGCATGTGCTATGAGAAATTTATAAAGTTCTAGAAAATCATTGAGAAGGGAAAAATTTTCCAGTTAAATGAGGGATTCCTAAAGCTTCATAGAGAAGGTGATGACAGACCTAGTCTTTGAATTATGGGTAGAATTTCAGTGAGGAAAAGTGTTGGGGCAAGGACCAGAGTGAGGAGGGAACGTTCCAGGCAAAGGAAAGAGCACAGGCTGCAGGTAAGGCTGTTTCCAGGTGGGTGGAGTCAGCTGATAGATGGCCTTGAATGCTGTGCTAAGGAGTTTACAGTTTTACAGTGGGGAGCTACTAAGGGTTTTAAGAAGAAACATGACACAATCAGCTATATTTTAGAAAGTCACTTGAAAAATTACTTTTAAAGTGCCTACTCCCCCTTTTACCCTTGATCCCAGTGAAATAGGAATATTCAAACACCAAAAACTAGAGATCAGTTTAAGAATTTCACTCTCCCTGTGTTTTCAGTCTATTTCGATGCAGGTTCTTCCTGATTCTACCTTTATGTTGATATTCTGTCGCAACCTTGCAGTTTCCCACTATCTAAATAGTTTCTCAGCTCCCATTGTTGGCAAACTCCAGTGGCCTCAGGGAAAAGACCTCAGGAGGGTTTTGCTGACAGGGATAGCCAAAGCTCTGCAACTTTCCAGAGGAGGTTAGGGAAATGGCCTCACTGCTGTATCATGTGATTCAAGGCATCTGATTACATCCTGGCACTACCCTCTCTTACCTTATTTGACACTAAAGGACACCCTTCTCATTAACCATTAATTTAAAGATAAATAAATGCATGTATTTATATAAGCAATAGGCAAGTATAAGTCAAATAAAGAATTTCTCTTGTCCTCAAAACGCAAAGAAACTTTAGATACTATTAGAAAGTTTCTTACTGAAACTTCCAGTAGAGCTTTTCGGTACTACACATTGTTCTTCCTGACTGTAATAAGCAGGGTATTCCTTGGAAGGGACCCATGGGTCTTGATTCACTTTGCTTAAGGACAATAGCCCTAAGAAGGAAAAAACTCTGTATACAACAGTGACTGGGGTCTCAGGGTCTCCTGTGGGTCTTTGCCAATGTAGGCAGCAAAGTGCGGGTAAACTAAAAGCATAAGAGCCACTTAACAGTAAGTGGTTCAAGAGTAATTAGGGTCTAAAATGGAGTAGGAGCAGGGAAATGGAAGAGAGGAAATGGATCCAAGACGAATCTCTCACAGAGAGGACTAACCGTGTGCCTATTGAATGTGGAGCCCCACCAGGTGGATCAGTTACTGGAGTGTCGTTCTATGCACCATAAAGGTTGCAGGTTTGATATTGATCAGGGCACATACTTAGGCCTCAGGTTCCATCATACAGGAGGCAAGGATAGATGTTTCTCTTTCAAATGGATCTCTCTCTCTCTCTCTCTCTCTCTCTCTCTCTCTCTCTCTCCCCCCTCCCCTTCTTCCCTCTCTCTCGTCTCCTGATTCGTAAGTTGGCACTTAACCACCAAACCACACTGGCCAGGCAAGTGCTCTCTTTTGAAACTGTTGAATTTGAGAAGCTTATTAGAGGCCAAAGTCACAAATTTAAAGTCATCAACTTAAAGCCCATGGAACCAGATTAAATCACTTAGGGGATGACTGTAGAGACAAAAAAGAAAAGGTCAGAAGTCAGGCATGGGTGGAAGTCAAGAAAATAAGGAAATCCCACCAGAGGAGACAGGAAGGACCAGCTGGAGCGGCAGGAGAAGTAGGAGAGAGTGGTGTGCTGAAGGCTAAGGAAAGAGGGTTTTGAAAAGAAAGTGTGTGATCGAATGTGTGAGATGATGCTGATTGGTCAAGTCAGATTCAAATTCACCGTTAAAAATCAGACTTGGCAATGTGACATAATGGAGGTTAGTGTTGAACTTTATATGTGTATTTTGGGGGAGTGATTGGAGACAAAAGTCTGATTAGAATGGGTTAGAGAGGGAATAGGCTTCCTATAAAGAAATGAAAAGAGACAGAGAGCGCAAAGGTATAGATTGAAAGAGACTTAAAGACATCCATTAATCACAGTGTGTGGAACTTGTTTGGATCCTGATGCAAATAAATAGATTGTAAATGTAATTAAATGAATGGATGATACGTAGATGAGTAGATTTATATTTGTGGAGTATTTGGAAATGTGAAGTTACTGGATATTTCATTATATTAAGGAGTTATTGTTAAGATTTTCTGGGTCTGATAATGGTACTATAGATATGTTTTAAAGGTCTTTATTTCAAAGACACATTTATGGACTAAGTGACATATGGGATTTACATAAAAACAATAAATGTGGTTGAGAGGAGTGATGGGAAGAATAAAGGAAATTAAGTGGCTATGAGTGATAATTATTGAAACTGGGTGTTTGTTAGTTACCATTCTTATCTAGTTATTTTCAAATATGCAGTTCAGCTTTTTATTTTAATAAAATCACAATTTGCACAGCACATGCAGGGCTAGCATCTGATTGTCCAGTTTATACATTTTTTTACATTTTTCTTTGAATAAGTTTTTTTTTAGATATATTTTATTGATTTTTTACAGAGAGGAAGGGAGAGGTAGAAACATCGATGCAAGTTAGAAACATCAATGAGAGAGAAACATCAATCAGCTGCCTTCTGCACACTCCCTACCGGGGATGTGCCCGCAACCAAGGTACATGCCCTTGACCTGAATCGAACCTGGGGCCCTTGAGTCTGCAGGCTGATGCTCTATCCACTGAGCCAGACCGGGCAGGGCTACATTTTTCTTAATAAAAAATTAAAGAGGGAGAATGGGAAGAGATGAAATGGAGACAGAAACTGTAGGCAACAGAAAACAGTTGTGTTTGTGCACTATTAGTTAGATATTCCCTTATGTAACACAAACTATTAAAAAAATTTAATATATCTTAACACTATCAAATTTCCTAATCTCAAAGAACACTTCTAAGAATAGAAGACCATAGATGTACCGTAGCATGGATTCTGAATATCCCAGGCACCATTAGAATAGTTGTCCTTAAAATAAACATGGATTAGAAAACCTGGACCACGTAATAGTGTTTTGTAAACTCCCAATTTTTTTCCTATCAGATTTAACCATTTTGCAGTATATAACTTCCTGGAATTGCCTGTTGTACTCCTTGTCACAAGTGCCTGTGGTAGGATGCAAGATGATTACTGACCTTGTGTTCACTTCTTGCTTTAGCCTGTGGCTGGTTTAGCTTCTGTGAGTGAAGTAAGAAAGTAAGGCAGCCACTTTTTTATTACTATGGAAATGGTTTCACACCTTATACAGGCAGTACTCTTTCTAGTGTTCATGAGGTGTAATTGTCACATAGGCATTGTATATATTGAAGGTGTACAACTTTGTTTAGATATATGTATACATCATGAAGATCACCCCAGTCAAGCTAATTAACATGTTCACCACCTCACAGTTACTGTGTTCTTTCCTTTTTTCTTAGCAGTTTTCAAGTATATAATACAATATTGTTATATTTGCTGTATGTAATAACTGCAGTCACCATGCTGTACCTTAGATCTCCAGAACTTTTTCATCTTTCATAACTGAAACTTAGTCCCCTTTCACCAACATCTGCCCTCTCCTCCTCTTACCCTTGCCCTTGCATTCTGCTCTGCTTCTGTGAGTTGAACTATTTTTGATTCCGTATATTAGTGAAATCATGCAGTGTTTATCTTTACAAATGTGGCTTATTTCACTTAGCATCATGTCCTCCAGGTTCACTCATATTGTCAAAAATGGCAGTATTTCCTTTTTTAAATTGATAATGTTCCATTGTAGGGTATGTGTGTGTGTATTGTATTTTCTTTATCTATTATCCATGAATGGACACTTAGGGTGTTTCCATGTTGGCAGTTATGAGTAATTAATACTACAGTGAACAAGGAAGTGCAGATAGCTCTTCAAGATCCAGATTTTATTTCCTTTGGATATATGCCCACAAGTAGGATTGCTGGATCATATGATAGTCCTATTTTTAATTTTTTGAGGAAACTCCATAGTGTTTTCCATAGTGGCTGCACCAGTTTACTTTCCCACCAACAGCACAGAGAGGTTCCTTTATGTAGTTTATTTAAGAAAATAATCTTAGGTAGTACTCTTAAGAAAATAAACCTCAACATTATTTTTAACTATACAATCAAGGGGAGAGATCAGTAAGTATTAGATAAATTACCCCCTTCTCTTTCCTACTAATTTTACCATAGTTCTTATGTTTCTAATTGGAATCCCTGAGTTGGGAAGTTGAAATGATCAAAATCTTTATTAATGACTCCAGAAATCTCCTAAATAATCAGGACAAGACAGCACTTGAGTTATATTAACCCAAGGTCACACTGCTGTCTGGATGGAAAACTCACCTCATGTTCTATTTCTTACCTCAAATATGCTTATCTGAATTGGCTAGTCAACTCTTGGAAATAAATACATGATTTGCATCTATTAGCCTAGCCCCAACCATACAGTGTGAGAAATAATAAGTGTGCACCATATTTTTAGTATCTCATAGGGTCAAGAGGACACATAGACTAATATAGCATCAGCGTCACATCCATAAAACCAATACAATGAAATTACTACAGCTGCTCATCACAGGATAATTGCCAGTTCTCTCATTCAGTTCCATGCCCAACCAAAAGTGATCATTTCTGTATCCAAAAGTTAGCATTATAGGGCAGGGGGCGACGGAGTGGGGAAGGAGTGGACAAAATATAATGGAAGAGAGGAAAAGACTTCTCAGATTGAGCTTCACCAGAGTGTTAGCAGGCTCATGCCAGTTGTTCAGTCCCCATTATGATCTTAAAACTCACAAAGGCCAAAGTCTCACATCAAGAAAATCAGCTGTCTTTCAACGTGCTCCTTGCAGAATCTTGCAGAGCCCGGTTTTATTAGCTTCCTGCTTCTACCAAAACTTGAGCCCTAGGACACCCAGTGACAAACACATTTCTGCTTTGTGCACCTCTCAGACCTCACCTGAAAAGTGCAGCTTTTCAGTAATTGGCCTTAACCTGCACTTCTCTGTGGCAGATCAGAAATCCTTCTCCTTCACTCCTTCTCCTGCTCCAGCAGAACTGGACTTCCTCTGGACAAACATACCAGACTCTTAAAAGAAAACAAGATGGAGTGGCCCCAAGAGAGCCTGCCACTTCCAGACAGCGCTGCTTTGAGGTGTGCCAACCCCAGCCCTAGAAATGAACACCACCACCAGGGCCTGCCAACCAGAGGAATGACAGAAATGCAAGAGTGCTGCCCTCCACCTGGGAGTACCACCCACTAGAAATGCAGCTGCTCCTGCAGTCTGTGATCCCAAATCCTATCCGCACAAATACCAGACCCACATGGGATGCTGGCCTATGAACATTACCCTGTTTAGTGCAAAGTAACTTACTCTCCTCAAAATTGCAGTTTGAGGTCCCAGACACACCTGACCAGAAAATGACTCCTGTTATCCAATACAATGATTTTCAATGCTGGCTACACAATAGAATCACCTAGAGGCTTTAAAAACAAACAAACAAAAAAACCTGGAGCTCCATCCTAAGGAACTGTTTATTACTTGTCTGGAGGGGGCCAGAGTGTCACCGTTTACCAAAAGCACCTTGACGATCCTGACTTCATAACTCCTGGTCCAGTATGGTATCCTGCCACTTCCAGCAAGAGCATTGCTCAGTATCTGAGGTTCATCATTTCCATTTGACCTCAGGCCTCTCCCAAAGCTGCAGCTTTGCAGTCCACACTAGGACTTACCCAGCCAAGTCCCGTACCCTGTAGGCTTAACTCACTGACGCTGCCAAAGCCCTGTCTGATGGAGAGCAAATGGTGGACAGAAGCCTGAACTCCGCATGCCTGGTTCTCCTATCCTCCATATCTTCTCCATGAGTAATGTGGCTTTTCTTTTCTTTCTTTTTTTTGTGTGATAGAATTATTTTTATCTTTATTGTTCAGATTATTACAGTTGTTCCTCTTTTTCCCCCATAGCTCACCTCCTCTCAGTTCCCACCCCACCCTCTTCCCTTACCCCCCACCACTGTCCTTATCTGTAGGTGTACGATTTTTTGTCCAGTCTCTTCCCGCACCCCGAACACCCTTTTCCCCCTGAGAATTGTCAGTCCACTCCCTTTCTATGCCCCTGATTCTATTCTATTTATTCTGTTCATCAGATTTTTTATTCACTTGATTTTCAGATTCATTTGTCGATAGATAAGTATTTGTTTTTCATAATTTTTATCTTTACTTTTTTTTCTTCTTCTTCCTCTTCTTAAAGGATACTTTTAAGCATTTCATGTAATACTGGTTTGGTGGTGATGAACTCCTTTAGCTTTTTCTTGTCTGTGAAGCTCTTTATCTGACCTTCAATTCTGAATGATAGCTTTGCTGGGTAAAGTAATCTTGGTTATAGGTTCTTGCTATTCATCACTTTGAATATTTCTTGCCACTCCCTTCTGGCCTGCAGAGTTTCTGTTGAGAAAAATCAGCTGACAGTCATATGGATACTCCCTTATAGGTAACTAACTGCTTTTCTCTTGCTGCTTTTAAGATTCTCTCTTTGTCTTTTGCCCTTGGCATTTTAATTATGATGTGTCTTGGTGTGGTCCTCTTGGATTCCTTTTGTTTGAGGTTCTCTGTGCTTCCTGGACTTGGAAGTCTATTTCTTTCACTAGGTAGGGGAAGTTTTCTGTCATTATTTCTTCAAATAGGTTTTCAATATCTTGCTCTCTCTCTTCTTCTGGCACCCCTATAATTCTGATTTTGGTATACTTGAAGTTGTCCCAGAGACTCCTTACACTATCTTCATATTTTTGGATTCTTTTTTCTTTTTGCTTTTCCAGTTGGGTGTTTTTTGCTTCTTTGTATTTCAAATCTTTGACTTGGTTCTTGTGATCCTATAGTCTGCTATTGGATCTCTGTATATTATTCGTTATTTTGGTCAGTGTATGCTTAATTTCTAGATGGTCCTTTTTCATATCCTCGAGGGACTCACTAAATTTATCAGTGGTTTCTAGAAAATTCTTGAAAAACCTTATAACTGTGGTTTTGAACTCTATATCCAGTAGTTTGCTTTCCTCCATTTATGTCATTTGTGACCTGTTTCTTTGGCTCCGCATTTTGACTGCTTCCCTGCGTAGATAGAGTGGCTTTCTGTGCTAGGTGTCCTATAGGGCCGAGTGGCTCAGCCTCCCCAATTACCTGAGGTGAACACTCTTGGTGCACTCCTTTGTGGGCTTTGTGCACAGTCTTGTTGTATCTAAGCCTTGATTGTTGTTGGTATTATTGGGAGGAATTAACCTCCAGGCCACTTGGCTATGGGAATCATCTGTATCTAAGATAGGAGAACTTCTGTGCTGGAGACACCCTTATGGGGCAAGACTTGCTTCAATGGGGCTTTGGTGCTCACTGAGTCTTCCCCCTGAGTGTGTCCCTTATGGATCTGAGGAGTTGAAATCTGGATGGTCCCACTCTGACCACTAGGTACACTGGCTCTTAGATCTCTAAGGAGGTGCTAATTTAGGCTCTGCCTAAGACTACCCAGCCTTTTATATGCAAAAGCCTCTGCGAGCAGCTTGGGTGGGCGGGGTCTCAGGGAATCAACAGGGCGAAGCAAACAGCTATGGCTGATTCTCAGCCCAGCCCTAAGAGGCCCCATGTCTCAGAGTCCTGTGGTAATTGCTGCAAGCACCACTGAGAGAAAGCCACCCTCGAGTTCCTCCCAATGCCAGATAGTCCAGTTTCTCCCCATATGAGTCTGGATCCCCAGAAACTTGCCTGGAACTGAAGTTCAGAGCCATCGGGAGCTTGCGACTCCCTCCGGATTGAAAAAGACAGCCGCGTCCTCAGTTGCCAGTCCTTTCTGCACACGCGCCTCTGTATTTCTACACTTTACTTCCACACCTCTCTGAGTCTCAGTGTGCTTTTCTCTTTCTAGTTGTAGAATTTCCACTCAGCCAGCCTTCCTGTGGTTCTAGTTGGTGTTCGCTTTTTCTTTTCATTGTGGTTTTGAAGTGGCTGTGTGAGGCAGAAATTTCAGGTGTTTACCTATGCCGCCATCTTGGTTTTTTCTCTCAGTAATGTGGCTTTTTTTTCACAAGATGGAAACCACCCCTATACATTCACAGCCCTTTCTTCCTCCCTGATCTGTCAAGCTATAGCCACAGAGAACATGACCTAATCACTGCATATAGCCAACACATCCAGGTCCCCATTCCCTTCAGGTGTCAATAATGAAAGAGGCTGGAGAAGGGAGGACATCTCTTCTAATTCCTGTTGAATTCAGAAGTCCTGAACTGCTTCAGTAGTAGCCATCCATTCCACTGGATATTGCCTGTTACTCTCTCCTCCACTGAACTACAAGCACTGCAAAAACTGGAGCAGCGCCCTTAGTAGGTGCTCCATGAATATGTGCTTGTAACTGAATGAGCAAATGCATGACCAGCTGGAGAGGAGCTGTTTCCATGATCGGAGGAAAAGATGAAGCGATGGCCTCACTATTGAGCCCACATGTAACATGGATCATTGGCACCACAAGCAGAGGAGCCAAACTCGCAATTTTCACCTGAAAACTCAACATTTGTTCCTTTTCATTACTTGAGCACAGCCTTGCTTTCTTCGAGGCACCTAAACATTTCTTACATCTTTATACACCGTTTCTGGTTTCTTCTTGGACCCCACACAGCAGCGCCCTGCTTGCCCTGTCTGCCTGCTTCGCCTTCCCCATTTCCAGCTCCCTGCCGCCCATCCTCAGTCCTCCTCCCGGGAACAGGGGGACTCTTCCCAGCTCTACAGCGTAGTTGAAGGGAGATTAGCCACATGTGCAGTAAGTCCTTGCTTACTCTTTTTTTGGACTTCTACAGTGTAGTGAAGGTACTGAGCACTAAGACTGCTTAGCCACAAGGCATTTTGAGTAATGGCATATTTATCTTAGAATTCCGCCCTAAATGGTAATTGTACTAACACACGTGGGAGAAAGAAGCCAGGGTGCTTCAATATTCATGTGGTGCCAGAGGCTGTGCTGCCAGCACATGACTTGGGACAGCTGAGACTGGTGCCTCTGTCCTTAAGCACTGGGTTCAAAGAGAAATACCGAGAACAGGATGGAGAGCAGCTCACTCCAGGTAACTTGTTACCTTTTGAAATGCTGTTGCATTCTTTCTGTTCAACATTAATTACTATTAAGGATTCCCTCTGTGGCTGTAAAAAGTGTAGGATCTGAAATGTGAACAGCCATTTGAATTTCTGTAAAGGCACTGCAGAGAAAGATGGAGAACATCAACGGGGTCAGCAGTATGAGGACCCATTTATGTGAGTTGTTTTAAAGATTGCTAAGATCGCAGTCCAGCAGCATCTATTCCACCTATGCACTGATATCTTTGTCCTTTTGGCTTGAGATAGTATTTTTCAAAATATTGTCCATGGACGACCTGCTTTAGAATAACATAGTGGTGTTCATTAGAAACAAAACAAGACACCACATTCTTGAGCCCCAGATCAACAAAGCAGAATCTCTGGGGTGAGGTTTTGAACTTACCTTGACCAAACCGCTCAGCTTATCCTTTTGAACCATGAAGTCTAGACTGCTGGCTTGACTTACCAACTATTAAGTTTCAAATACTTTCAAAAAGCAATAGCACTATGAGCAAGATATTGGTCATTTTTCTTGAACGATCTGAAATCAGGTTATGATAAAGTAATTAAAAAGAGTGTGAGGACACAAATATTCAAGGGAAGGACTAGGACACCATCAAGGAGGGAGAATAAGGAGAGAATGACCAGAGAGCCCTTTGCATTATCCTTTTGTGCCAGGTTTTATATCATAGGTCATAGTTTAATTCAGTTCCAAGAGCACATATTGAGTCCTTCTATGCGCCTGGCACTAGGGATAAAGAGAAACATAACAGATTCACAATCCTAGGGGAGTGTACAGTTTGGGAAAGGAAGCAGGCCCAGAGGGCTGAGAAGGGCTCCTAGGAAATAAGAAGAGGTTAGGTTCACTGACACAGCTCCTAGGGCAATGGAAACTAAGGAGAAAATATATAAGTGGGACAATATCAAAATAAAAAGCTTCTGCATAGCAAAAGAAACCATCAACAAAACAACAAGAAAGCCCACTGCATGGGGTACATATTTGCCAATGTTATCACCGATAAGCGTTTAATCTCCATTATTTATAGGGAACTCATACAACTCAACAAAAGGAAGATAAACAACCCAATCAAAAAATGGGCAACAGACATAAGTAGATACTTTTCAAAAAAGGACATACAGAAGGCCAAGAGACATATGGAAACATGCTCATAGTCACTAATCATCTAAGAGATGCAAATCAAAATGACAGTGAGGTACCATCTCACACCTATCAGAATGGCTATCATCAACAAATCAACAAACGACAAGTGCTGGAGAGGATGCGGAGAAAAAGGAACACTCGTGCACTGCTGGTGGGAATGCAGACTGGTGCAGCCACTGTGGAGAACAGTATGGAGTTTCCTCAAAAAACTAAAAATGGAATTCCCATTTGACCCTGTGATCCCACTTCTAGGAATACATCCCAAGAAACCAGAAACAGCGATCAGAAAGGATATATGCACCCCTATGTTCATAGCAGCACAATTTACCGTAGCTAAGATTTAGAAACAGCATAAGTGCACATCAGCAGATGAGTGGATTAGAAAGCTGTGGTACATTTACACAATGGAATACTATGCTGCTGTAAAAAGGAACTCCTACCATTTGCAACAGCATGGATGGTCCTGGAGAGCATTATGCTAAGCAAAATAAGTCAGTTGGAGAAAGATAAATATCACATGATCTCCCTCATTTATGGAATATAATGAACAACATAAACTGATAAACAAAAACAGATCTGGAGACAGAGAAGCATCGATCAGACCTTCAAACCTCAGAGGGAAGTCAGGGGAGGGCGGGGGATGGGAGAGAGATCAACCAAAGGACATATATGCATGCATAATAATATAAGCATAACAAATAGACACAGACACCAGGGTGGTGAGGCCATGAGCAGGGTTGGGGGGGTGGCAATGGGGGGATAAAGACACATGTAATACCTTAATAAAGAAAGTAAATATTTTTTTAAAAGGAAGAAGGTAGACAGGTGAGGGTGGGGGAGCTTTTGAGAAGGAAATAAAGGGGCGGGGGGGCAGGAGCTGGTAGGAAGTGGAGCATGTTCCCAACAGAGGGTGACTGGCACAACCAAAGGTATAAGGAATGGAGAAAAATAATCATGATCCTGGGTAGGTGGACACGGGACAGGCCAAGGAGATACGTGGAAGTCCTTTTTTGCTGGACATCTAGAAGACTTCTTGGATCAGTCCTTCAAATTCATGCAAGCTTATGGTCTCAAACTGTTTATTCCAGTTGCTCCAAAAACGTATCAAAAACATATAACAAGTTGACAATAATATAAGAAATTGTTTAATATGGCCCTGGCCAAGTGGCTCAGTTAGTTAAAACATCGTCCAATATACCAAAAGGTTGCAGGCTCTATTCCCAGTCAAGACACATATCTAGGTAATGGGTTTGATACCTGGTTGGATTGTGTATGAGAGGCAAGCAATCAGTTTCTCTCACATTGATATCTCTCTCTCTCTCTCTCTCTCTCTCTCTCTCTCTCTCTGCCCCCTCCTCTCTTTCTAAAAATCAATAAAAACATATCCTTGGGTGAGGATTAAAAAATGTTCAATATAGATTTTAGAATTTTTTTACTGTCATTGGAAACATACATGAAAAAATAGAAATATTAATGACCTCTTGAGAGGGAGGTTGAGAGCAGAGGTAGGAGAAATTTACCTCTCACTGTATACCCTTTTATGCTGTTTGAATTGTTTACATGTATATTTACTGCCTATCCAAACAAGTTTACAAGAGAACTAAAGAAATACATTTATTTCATTGCATAAAGAAATGTGTGTCAACATGTAATTTAATTTCTATTTAAAGCCAAATTAATGTTACCACAGGACAGAAATAGTATCTTTAGTTTTGTTTTTCACAGCTTAATAAAAAAATGGGATTGGGCAAATATAAATTTTGTATGTCCTCTATAAAACGCTTTTTTTTTTCCAGTTTGCAGCACATCTTGTGAAGATGAAATATCCAAGAATCTGTATTCTAGATGGTGGCATTAATAAGATCAAGCCAACAGGCCTCCTCACCGTCCCCTCTCCTCAGATATGAAGAACCAAGAGGATAACTGTGAAAAGACGGAGGGCAGCAGCTCCCAGCAGCGCAGCTCCTCACAGCCTTGCCGCTCCAAGACAGAAATAGGCTTCGGCGGGTTACGTTTCCATACAATGTTGTCATGAGGCTTTTCTTTTTAACTCTCATGACCCAAATGTTCAACTACCCAGCAACAAACTTGACTGTACATGTGTTGTTGAAAGAAAATGTTCTTAACAGTGAAATCTGATCGTGTATTTTTAGCGCATTGCGACAATAAGCCAGAGGAATTCAGCTGACAAGGCAGAGGTAGCATTATCAAGAAATCTTACTTGCACTAAAAAGGCTGTCTTCCATTGCACTGAACAGACAGCCCTAACAAAGGCATTTAGAAGTATAGATTGAATGTGAGCTGAAATCATCGTTCCATGGTAATGAAAAGTGAAAGGCTATTCATAATGCATTCTTTATAAGTAAATGCTACAGTTGGTAACTCATTTTTGACCCAGACAAGTTTGTGTGTGTGTGTGTGTGTGTGTTTAGAGGAAGAAGAATTTAGCTCATTGAAAAAAGTAATAATAGTCTTACAGAAATATGAAACCATTCAAATTAGGTAGAATATTTGTTCAGCTTCTGTAACAGAGAAACCCCAAATAAGAGGGACTTAAACAAACTAGAACTTTCTTTCCATCTCACTTTGTCAGTCTAGGGACAGTATATTGTTTCATAATAACTAAGAACTTAGGTGTCTTTTCTTACTGTTTTAGCACCCCCAACACACTGTTTCCATCTCATGGATCAGTATGGCTGCTCAGCTCTCACCATCACATCTGCAATTCAGAAGGAAGAAAGGAAGGAGGATGGGTGGGGAAGAAAGGAAGGAAAGAAGTCTGGAGGGGAGAAAGAAAGAAGAAAAGATGAAAGAGAAGAGAGAATATGCTTCTCTACAGACAAAAAACAGAAGTTGCACATATTACTTCTGCTTACATACCATTGGCCAGAACTTAGCTGTATGGCCACACCTAGCTATAAGGAAAACTAGGAGTATAACCTTTGCCTGAGTGGCCATTTACCCAGCTTAAAAGAAAAAAAAAAAATGTGATAAAAGGAGATCACTTATTAAAGAACATCCAGCAGCTTCTGCTACATTATTCTAAAAATTAAGTACTATACTTTCACTGAGTCATAAACATACCACAATTTTGTGTACCATGAAGGAGGAAAAATGCAGCCAAATAAACTGTGACACAGCATCCTGTATAATAAAAGCCTAATATGCAAATTGGTCCCCAGACTAGGAGTTCAACCAGGGGGTCGGGCTGGCTGACCAACTGTGGGAAGGGAGGCCTTGGCTGGCAGCAGCAGTAGGCAGCCAGGCAAAGGGAGGCCCCAGACAGCAGCGGGCAGCTGCTAGGGACCCTACTCATGCACGAATTGCATGCACTGGGCCTCTAGTCATTTATAAGATGCATCCCCATTTCAAAAATGTGAAAAATGTGCATCTTAGCATTATTGAAATATAGTACATCTTTGACTATCTTCAATTTTATTTTAACTAAAACATGTCCTTTCATCTTTAACTTATATTTCTCTTTAGTGTTAGGACTACCTAGGAAGAACATTTTAATAAGAGCCTCAATTCAACTTTCTGGGATATGGTGTTATTGTTGCTGTTTGTGTTGAATTTTTGTATCTTTTTTTTTATTGAGATAATTTACATACCATAAAATTCACTTTTTAAAATGTACAATTCAGCGTTTTTTTAATATGTTCACAAAATTGCGCAATCATCAAATTCCAGAACATTTTCATTACCCCAATGAAGAAACCCTGTACCTACTAGCAGTCATTCTCCCTTAACCCTTTGGTTTAACTGTTGTATATAGAGTGCGGTTGATTTCCAACTTTATTCTTGCATGTGGATATCAAGTTGTCCCGTGGGCCATTACATTTTGTTGGTTTCTCTCGATTAAATTATAGTAATTCACCAAATATGTTTGGATATGTACTATGTGCAAGACACTGACATAACTAATAATTATATTATTCTTAGATACCCTATATTATATACAATGAAAAATTGTAAGAAGAAACGAGAAAACAAAATTTTGCCACAATTTCTCTAACATCATTTTTGGACTGTCCCCTCATTAGAGAAGTATTAAATCCTCCTTTCCTTCAATCTTTTATGACTTCTGTGACTTCATGGTCATAAAGCAGCACTGGTGGCCATATAAAAAGAAGGTCTGAGTCCTAACTTAGCCTTACTGGGAAAGCAGGGAAGGATGCAGGGTGGGAATTTGGATTAAATAGGAGGTAGATAGTGAGAGAGGAGAAAGACCTAGTGCCCGAGGAGAGTTGTGTGAGAAGATAATAATAGCTAACCTTCATCTCAATTTTGCACTTGTTCTTTCTTAAAACTTGGTAACATGCTGAAAAAAATGTAATGTTACTAAACATTCAAGTTATAAACATTTAATGTTCTCAACAGTAAAATAAATAGCATAAAATCACCGCCAGGCGTACATACAGAGCATGGTATTCAATAACAGATGGTTTCAACAATATTGACCTCAACAACTATTTGTTGAATTAAACTGTATAAACCACAATTTATAGAGCTGATATTAAAATATGAGCTCCTTTAAGATCAGAGACCATAATGTACAACTCTTATTCTTTTCACCAACCCATTGCATTCGAGATGCTTGATAAATATAAAATTGAATTGAATGGAATTTCTAGCTTAGGGATTTTAGGATCTCTTATGAACAGAAAAATATTAAAACAACCCACATAATTTTTTTTCAAGTGTCAAGCTTACCTGGTGAAGAAAAATAAATTAAAACTCAATTCACTGAGTGAAGAAAGGATCTCTAATGTACCACCCAGCTCTAAAATGTTATAATCCCAGATGTTGGAACAAATAACTTCCAGCAACAGGGTAGGCTAAGCTAAGTGCATCCCTTTTCCAAAACACAGAAATGCTAGATTTAAAAAGAATATTAAAAATCTTTAAGACTTTACCAAAGTTGAAAAAAATCAGAAATTCCTCGATATAAAATAAAAAGAGGAATCGACACACTATCAGGCCCATAGGATATCAGCTCTATATAATAAAAGCCTAAGCGACCTTTATGATAGAACAACGAATGACCTGTCACTATAATGCGCACTGACCACCAGGAGGCAGACGCTCAGTGCAGGAGCTGCCTGCTGGTGGTCAATGTGCTCCCACTGAGGCTCATGGCTGGCAAGTACTGGGGGAGTGGTGGGAGCCTCTCCCACCTCTGTGGCAGCACTGAGGAGCAGCAAGCTGCGTGGTAAGGAGCAAGAAGGTGGGCGGTAAGTAGTGAGGGGTCCCAGATTGGGAGAGGGTGCAGGCTGGGCTGAGGGACTCCCCTGCCTGCCGCCCCCCCCCCCTAGTGTAGGAAATTCATGCACTGGGCTTCTAGTCTAATCTAATAAAAGAGTAATATGCAAATTGACCCTCACTTCATTACACCTAAGCCATGCGCACTAGCCAAGCCAAGCCCACCAGCCAATCAGAGAGACTATATGCAAATTAACCCAGTCAAAATGGCGGCCAGCAGCCACAGAGTTGGAGCAAGCAGGAGGCTTGTCCTGGTGATGGAGGAAGCTAAGGTTCCTGTCTGCCTACGCAGGCTGTGGCATCTGCTCCAGGCAACAAAGTTTCAATTACAGAAGATAAATAAACCCCAGAGACCTGCTTCCAGCCTTGGGCTCAAGGAAGCACTGGAAGCCTGGGTTGTCAGGGGCAACCCAACCTGGGCTCCTGTTAAAGCAACAAAGTTTCAACTTTAGAAGTTAAATAAATTCCAGCCAGCCTCGCTGCAAACAGCCATCAGCCCCTCACCTAGCATGCCAGCAAGCAGATACCCCCAAGGGTTCCCAGACTGTGAGAGGGCACAAGCCGGGCTGAGGGACCCTCCCGAGTGCACAAATTTTTGTGCACCAGGCCCCTGGTATTAATATAAGACCCTAAGAACTGAAGTGTTAACATGTACATGGGGCTGGAAAAGACAGCCATGAGCCTTGAGTTGGTATTAAGACCACAATGTGACAGTCTCAAAGAACTCCCTTCCATGAAATGGCTAGGAATAACTTCCCACCAAATCGGGAAGCTACAAGGGGAGGTTGTCCTGGCCTGGTATTCTGAGTGAAGGAATTCAAATCTGATGTAGACAGATAGAGGTATTCAATGGAAAAGCTGAGGTAAGTCCCCAAATCAGAACAGGCTTTAGGGCATGTGTTCATCTGACTATTTAAAAATGACCACAATGAGTTATATCAAACGTTTGGAAAGCATAGATGGTGCTAGATCTTTGTTTGACTCCTCTGTTTCCTCCTCCCAATAGTTACAAAAACACAATATGGTGCATCCTCTCTAATGGATCTTATGCAGTGGTTTCCCTTGGCCAAATCCACTCTAAGGGGAGATGGCGGCTGTAGGGTGGGTGGTGTTTCCTTCTATCAGAGTCATAGTCCTCTTGTTGGTATACACGCTGGCTTTATAGATGCCTGCTGCTAACCAAATAATTCATTTTTATATGGACAAACATTCACTAAGCCAAAGAGTAAAAGCAAATGATTATATTTGTGATATATCTTTGGTTGTGTATTCAAACAAAGACCGTTCACAACTGCCAGCTTAGATTTTATATGGAAGAATAACAGGGAAATGTTACAAACTTTAACTGTCAGACACTAGAAATTTAGCATTTGCAGTTGTTCTCACACAACCTTTAGGTTTTGCAATCCAGCTTTATCTCAATTATTGTTAGAAACTATAGGCCCAGTGCATGAAATTTGTGCAAGACTAGGCCTTCCTTCTCCCAGCTGCCGGCACTGGCTTCCCTCTGGCACCTAAGACCCGGGCTTCCCTCCAGCTGCCAGCAGGCACCCGGGACCCAGGCTCCCCTCTGGCCACCAGCAGGTTTCCAGGACCTGTGCTTCCCTCACAGCCCCAGCTTCATCCAGAAGGTCATCCAGAAGGATGTCTGGTCTAATTAGTATATTATGCTTTTATTATTATAGATAGTACACATTGTAAATGAGCTACTTAAAATGTTAGCTACCCTTTTTAAAAGTTACATGCATTTATATATTTTCTGAGTAGTTTTCTTGTTAATAACGGGAAACAAAAATAAGTTTCTAGGGTTAATGAGAAAATTGATATATGGATTATTTGGTGGTAATGCTTTAACTTGCAATCCTATTATTACAGTTTTTAGGAAAAGAACATGTACTGTTCTAAACTTGTTCTTTAAAAGTTACAGTTATATATGTGGACAGTAATATTTTCAAAAGTTGAACCTTTTAGTGTAGCAGGAAGCAATATTTAGAATCTGATCTAATGCTTTAAATGCATTTGTTATAGCTCCCAGATTAGTCTTAAGCCAAGACAGGGCAGAGTTTTAACCTCCACTGCCCAGGGGATTAATAAATAATATCTGGAAAGGATGGCAATTCAGCGCCTTGGTACCCATCTATGCACTGTTTATCGGTCACAGTGAGCATCAGAACAGAACAGTGTTATAGAAATGCTGCAGATAATGTAAACTAAAAATGAGTCCCGCAAAAGGGATGAGAAAGGATATCACAGAATGCCAATCAGAGGAGACATTAGGCCTTAAGTATAAATACCACAATCTAACTACAGAATCCTGAATTTGCCAAGATCCAAGTTTACATTACATGTGACAAGCAACTATATTAGCATACTTTTCAGTCCTTTAGGGTAGAATAATTTAGTATTTCAAGGCATATGTTGTGCTGGAACTGGCTCCTAGTGGCTGGGAGAGCTGACTGTACCCATTTATTTATTTCTCTATTTTGAAAATCAGTCAATAATATTTACCAGAAAACCACTTATTTTAACCAATCTATGGTTGTTATATTGTCTATAAATTACAAATCATGAATGCAAAAGGAATTTTAAAGTTCATCTAATCCAAACATCATAATTTCAAACAATAAGAACAGTGAAATAATTTTGCAAAAATCATGTACTAATAAAAGATCCACAATTACAATTCTGTTTTCCTGATTTCTAATCCATCTATCTGCTTACCACAGATAGAGAAGGGACAGGACAGCAATTTCAACCCATTACGTATTTGTTACAGGTCAACGTTAGGTCAGGTCCTGTGTTCTATGATGTGTGACATACAAAAAGGAAGCACTAAGAATGATGATTAAGCTCACTGTTGACTCATGATGTAGAAGTGCCACTTAATATCAGCTCCAAGCAGATGACACTCTGACTAGCCCTATCATATCCACCCATAAAATAAGGATTTTTTATAAAAGAGAGAGATGAAAGGCCAAACTTGACCTTTAATCTTTTCTTCTATAGCTTAGCCAGGAACCAGGCTCAGAGAATCGGGAAAGTCCTGGTATCCGTGTCCGTCATGTGTGGAAAGCAGAGGGGGACCAGCAGAGAGTGGGAGGGGATAGCTAGTTTCTAGTCTATTAATCATAGAAGAAATGGAGGTCATTTACTAACTTAAATTTTTATTTTTATTCTTTGAGATAAACTACCCTGATAATTTTTTTTCAGATAGCGTATCTTTTTTAAGATTACCTTTAAAATCATTAATCATCCCGTGTAGCCTGCATTCATCCTCATGGACTCTATATAGGGTGAGTCATGAGGGGTCAAAAAGGCATGTGAGGATACAACTGTTGGATTGAGGCCAAATGATACAGGGTAATTTGCATAGTGGTGTGCAACCAAGAAGGAGAGTTATCATTTGTTTGTTTAAATATATTTTTATTGATTCTGGAGAGGAAGGGAGAGGGAGAGAGAGATAGACACATCAATGATGAGAGAGAATCATTTATCAGCTGCCTCCTGCACGCCCCATACTGAGCATTGAACCCCCAACCTGGCACGTGACCTCCTGGTTCATAGATCGACTCTCAGCCACTGAGCATACCAGCGGGTTGAGAATCGTGGTGTATTTTTTTTAATGAGTAGTGAGGAGTAAAAGCAATCTCTGCCCTCATGCATTATTCTTAATTACATATGGCAACACAAGATGACTGGATAACACATTTCATGTCTGTCCCCCTCCTGCCCTAGCATGACAGCTCTGCAGAGACCTTGTTGAGATTTGCCTTGGGATGAAGACCCTGAGCAACGGGTGTAAACAGGCAGAATTCTTTACAGGGGTTTATCCATTTACCTGCATATAGCAAAAAATAAATTAAAGTTATCACAAAATATTGATTCAGAGCTAGGAGATTAATTTTAGTTATTTACTTTCCCAAATTAGTCTGACAGAGACTGCTCAGTGCTGGAAAGATTATAACGCTACTTTGGGGCCACTACAACTCAATGGCTGTATAGTCCCATCAAATCGTGGTGTACAGTATCTATGTTTTGTTTGTAAAAAGATTTTTTAAAATATCAACATGCCTTATTTTTAATGTAAAATAGTCGTTTTGATTTATGCCACCCTTTGGAAACTAAAAGTCACAATATGAGTGTCTTCCTGATAACAAGGTAATTTTTTAAATACCTCTCCCTTTTTTACATTAAATTAACTAATATGAATCCTAATCAGATCAAGTCTAATAGCACCCCAGGTAATAGAGAAGGGCTACTTCAGATTTCAGAAATAAATATGTTTCTATATATTTATCTGGCTGCTGGTTAACTAGTATTTTATAAAACCTATTGGACATGAAAAGTGCTGTTTGGGCATTTAAGCACATGTTCCAAAATATGTTCACTTAAAATCACATATTTTAAAAATGTGTATATGTAAGTGAATAAAATAATTAGGACATGACTTTAATAAATAATTTACATCTTAACTCATTCAATAGAGATTCTGGAAATGTCATTTTTAACATGAATTCCATGCAGCAATGTAACAACTATTTATAATTTCAGTGGTGACTTACATAACTTACATAAAGCAAGATATTGCCTACTTATACGGAAATTGCCCCATAAAATGATAGTACCTAACTATGTCAGGTGCCTATAAGTAATTGTACGACATTCTGAAATGAATTTAAAACTGCCCCTTTTGATTAAGTGCAGTAATATCAAAATTCATGTTAAAGTTCATTATGTTAGCCAAATTAATTATATTAAATTGAGAAGAATGAATTAATGAGGAAATTATTTATTGTACTTATCTAGCCCTTTTAATTAGCTTGTCCTGCTTGGGACATTAACTGAGCATTCTAAAAAGCAGCTAGACATTTATTGTAAAGCCTGATTGAAATGTTATATGAGTATATGACTAGGTGTGTACTTTATTACTTATCAGCTAGAACAAAAGGATAATTTTTTTTAATTTATTTTTATTGTTCAGATTATTACAGTTGTTCCTCTTTTTTCCCCCATAGCTCCCCTCCTCCCAATTCCCACCCCAACCTCTGACCTTGCCCCCCCCCATTGTCCTCATCCATAGGTGTACAATTATTGTCCAGTCTCTTCACGCATCCCCAACACCCTTAACCCCCGAAAACTGTCAGTCCACTCCCTTTCTATGCCTCTGA
>PVJC01020248.1:0-27778 GCA_004026665.1 Murina feae
AAAAGGGTGCCCATTTTCATCACTCTTACTAAACATAATACTTTAGGAAAGAAAAAATAAATGAAAGCCATTCACATTGGAAAGGGAAAAGTAACACAATCTCTGTTTACAGGTGACATAATTTTATACACAAAAAACTCTGAAGACTCCAGCAAATAATCCTATATAATAAATAGGTAATAGGCAAATTAACCCTCATGCCATCACAAGATGGCTTCCTACAACCGGGCCGGCAGGGGGGTTAGTGAGGGATGACCAAACAACTGAACAGCAGGTTGCATGGGGTGACCAGGCTAGTGGGGAAGCCATGAGGGGTGACCAGGATGGCAGGGAAGACAGTTGGGGGTGACCAGACCAGCAGGGGGGGTAGTTAGGGGCTACCAGGCCAGCAGAGGGGGAGAATTGGGGGAAACCAGGCCAGCAGGATGAGCAGTAAGAGGTGACTAGGCCAGTGAGTGGGGAGCAGTTAGGGATGACCAGGCCAGCAGGGGGTGCAGTTGGGGATGAGCAGGCTGTGGGGGGAGGGGGCAATTGGTTGTGATTAGGCTGTCATGGGGGCAGTTGGGGGCAACCAGGCAGGCAGGAGGGGTAGTTAGGGGCAACCTGCCAGGCAGGCAGATGAGAAATTAGGTGCCAGCAGTCCAGGATTGTGAGAGGGATGTCCCATTTTGGAGATGGTGCAGGCTGGGCTGAGGGGTCTTGTGCCTCCCTGCTGTACACAAATTTCATGCATCAAGCCTCTAGTTCTTAATAAATTCAGTAAAGTTGCAGGATACAAAATCAATGTATAATGATATATCAAAAATGAACATTTTTTAAATTTAATTTTAATAGCATCATGAAGAATAAAATACCTAATGATAAATTTAACCCAGGAGGTGAAAGATTTTACACTAAAAACTATAAGATATTTATTTTAAAAAATGAAGAAGACACAAATAATAAAAAGAAATTCCATGTTCATGGACTGAGAGATTTATTTATTATTTCTAGTGAATTTTAAATTCCTGTGTTTTTTTCCAATATTAATTAGTATCCTTTTATTAAAAACAAAAACAAAAAAAAAACACACAAAAAAATATCATTTGGCTTTTTGGTAAGGCAGGTCTAATGGTAGTGAATTCCCTTACCTTTTGTTTGTTTAGTAAAGTCATTATCTTTACATTTGTGAAAGAAAGTGTTTCTTGGTATAATATTTTTGTTGGACAGTTTTTTCTTTCAATATTTTAAATATATCACCCCACTTTATTTTGGCATGCAAAATCTTTGCTGATAAATCTACATATAGTCTTACGGACAGTCCCTTGTATGTGATGACTCACCTTTCTCTAGTTGCTTTCAAAATTCTCTTTGCCTTTGACATTTGACAATTTAACTATAATGTGTGGGTTTTAACCTATTTGGGATCCTTTAGACTTCGTAAGTTTGATGTTCATTTCTCTCACCATATTTGCTAAGTTTTCAGCTATTGATGCTTTAAATTTATTCTCTGACTTCTCTTCCTGGGATTACCATAATCTGTATTTATTTCTTTTAATGATATTCCATAAGTCAAGTTAACTTTTAACTCTTTTTCATTTAGTTTAACCCCTTGAGTGGACAAGAAGTTGGGGACTAAATCAGACAAAACTCATTGCAAAACTACTTGGCCAGACAGAGCATGTGTTTAATTCTGCACATGGGCAGAGCTATCGATCTGGCTCACTGCATGGGCGCAATTATGAAAAAGATGTAGCCTTCTAAAATCTTATTGCTGTAAAATTTACCCCCTCTTTTCACTTTTCAATTCTTAGAGGTCAAACCCTGCAGATTTTCTCTATGAGGTGAGACCCAAGTGGGCTGCCTGGTAAGCACTCTGCAAGGCAGGGAGACCTAGATGTCAACCTTTGGATCTTTTTTCTCACTGGAGAAATTATAGATTCAGGGGTATCCTTTGGGTACTGTATTTTGCTGGCCTGGGGTTGGTGCTATCTGGTCTGAATGTTAGCTGCTCTTTTTACCCTCTAATATGGAATTATTGATCTCTGGGGTCCAGCCTCACACTTGGGTTCTGGGGTTTTTGCAATGGTGTCTTGTCTATGACTAGTTGCTAGTTGGTCTTGTGAGGGAGACTGAAGTCAGGAAGGACCTATGTAATCACCTCGATAACATCACTTCCTCTTCATTTTCTTGGCAGTATCATTTGCAGAACAAAGCTCTGAATTTTTATGACATCCTGATTATTATTATTATTTTTCTCAGTATGCTTTTTAGTGCCATATTTAAGTAACTATCTTCTACCCATGGTTACAAAAATTTATATTTACATGAAAGAGATTGATAGAATTAGATCTTACATTTAGGTTTCTCATCTATTTTAAAATAATATTTTTTGTTATGATGTGAGATAACTATCCAAAATTTTTTCCATGTATAAGACACTATTTTTTTTCTAAAATAGTTAAACAGAAATTTTAGGGGCATCTAGTACATGGAAGTCAGCCGAGGAGGGCTGCCCATACCTTGTCAAACAGGCTCCCTCCGAACATGAGCCTTATTGTTACTGACATCAGTTGATGCTGTAATTGGAGGTGGAGAGTGCACAGATGCAACAGGGACTGGAGTGTTCTGAGCCCATAAAGATGTCAAAAAATAAAAAGATAAATACCAGTAAGTGATTATCTTAATCTGCAAAATTCAAACTGAATATAATCAGCTCTGCAAAAAAGCATGGAAATAGAGCTGCAGAGAGACAATTTGGACCTCCTCCCACTGAGTGTATGGTCAAATAGTGGAGAAAACAGGAAGAACAACTCCTTAAGATGCTAAAACATAGAAGGCCTTAGAAAAACCAGCGAAATGTTTAAAATATTGATTTCTTAATTTTGGGTTGAAAAAGTGGGGAGCATCTTATATATGGGGGCATCTTATACAAGGAAAAATGCAGTACCTTTTTCTTTAATATTTATTTATTAAATTGATTGGCATGACATTGGTCAACATGAACATATAGGTTTCAGGTGTGGGTTTCTGTATTACAAGATCTGTACCTTTTGCCCACCACCCTAAGTCAAATCTTCTCCTGTCACCATATATTAGAGCCCCTTTTCCCTCCACTCCCTTTCCTCTGGCAGTGACCACACTGCTGTTTGTGTTCATGAATTCCAGTTTTGTATACCACACTAGAGGTCCGGCGCATGAAATTCATGCACAGAGTGAGAGTGGGGGGTGAGGGTGGTGTCCCTCAGCCCAGCCTGCACCCTTTCCAATCTGGGACTTCTTGAGGGATGTCCGACTGCCCGTTTAGGCCCAATCACCACAGTGGGATCGGGCCTAAACAGGCACTTGGACATCCCTTTCACAATCCAGGACTGCTAGCTCCTGACCTCTCGCCTGCCAATTGCCTTGCCCATAACCACTTCCCTGCCAGCCTGATCAATGCCTAACTGCTCCTGTGCTGGCCTGATTGCCCCCAACTGCCCTGCCCCTGGCAAGATGATTCTTCCCACTGTCCTCCCCGGCAGGCCTGGGTCCCCACAACTGTCCTCCCCTGCAGACCTGGGTCCTTCCCAAATGCCCTCCCCTGCAGGCCTGGGTCCCCCCAACTGTCCTCCCCTGCAAGCTTGGGTCCTCCCCAACTGCCCTCCCATACGGGCCTGGGTCCCTCCCAACTGGCCATCTTGTGGTGGTCAATTTGCATATTACTCTTTTATTAGATAGGATATGAGTGAAATCATATAGTTATTAGATTTTTATGACTGATTTATTTTATTTACCTTTTTGTATGAGGATTTCTTGTTATCTAAGTACCATTAATTGAAAATATGATTCTTTCTCCATTGCACTGTCTCAGACCATTGGTAAAAATTAATTTTCCATAATGTATGGGTTTATTTCTGCACTCCCAATTCTCTTACTTTATGCCAGAAAAATGATGTGTTTGTACTAAATTTTGAAATAAGCAAATGTGAATATACCAAACTGGTACTATCAAAATATTTTTGGCTCTTATAAGCTAAATATGAGGTTTGGGTTCAGCTTATCAATTTCTGAAAAAATTAAAAGCAGCTGGGATTTTAACAAGGATTCCATTGAATATGTATATCAATTTAGAGACATTTCCATTTTAATGCTATTGCATATTCTGTTCCATGAGATGTATTTCCATTTATTTATATCTTTAAAATTAATTTACTAATATTTTATAGTTCATTTTTTTACTACTTTTAAAATTTTGATGCATGTTTTATCTTTTTTATGTTATTGCAAATAAAGTTTTTTTTCTTAATTTTATTTTTGTACTATTCACTGCTGGTGCATAAAATACACTTTATTTTTATATTAATTATGTGTCTGGAAACTTTTTGGTACTAATCTATTAATTCTAATAGGATTTTACCAGAGTTTTTTAAAATTAGAAACAACTTTATTTTCTCTTTTCTGATCTGGATTTCTTATATCTATTTTTATTGCTTAATTGTTCTTTCAAGAACCTTCAGTACAAAGTTGAATATAATTTATTAGAGCAAACATTTTTATGTTTCTGATCTTAAGAGAAAAATATTCAGTCTTTAGCTATCTAGTGAGAGGTTAATTGTGAATGTGTATAAATATTCTGTATCTGGTTGAGGATGCTTATATCTGTTCCTAATTTCTTGGCTATTTTTTTATCTTGAAAGGTTTTTGTATTCTGTCAAATTATTTTTCTAAATCAATTTTGATCACCATGTGCATTTCCCTTTTATTTTATTACTATGGTATATTATATTAATTGAGTATTGGTCTTAATCCAATTTTATATTCTAAGATAAATCCTTCTTGGTTAAGGTATATCATCATTTTTATATGTTGGTTTGTTTCATTTGCTAATATTTTGCTGAGATTTTTTTGCATCATTATTCATCATTGATTTGCTGCTTTCCTTTCTCATGCTATATTTACCTGGTGTTAGTATTACAATATTACTGACCTCATAGAATGAGTTAGAAAGGGTTCCCTCTGCTTGTATTTTCTCAAAGAAATTATAAAGGTATTATTTCTTCCTTAAAAAATTTGCTAGAATTTATTAGTGAAATCATCATAGCCTGGTGCTTCCTTTTTTTTAAAGAAACTTATTATTTATTCAATTTCTTTAATCTGTATAGTTCTATTTAGATCATTTATTTTATATTGTGTATGTCTTAGTAGTTTTGATCTTTCAAAGTATTAGTTTGTTTCATCTAATTTATCAAATATTGAGATATAGAATTGTTCATAGTATTTATTATCCTTTTTATACCTATGACATCAGTAGTTTCAACCTCTGTTTCATTTCTCATATCAGTATTGTTTTCTCTTTTCTCTCTTTTTCTTGATTACCCTGCCTAGAGGTTTATCCAACTTATTGATCTTTTCTAAGAACTAGCTTTCATTTTTATGTGTTTTCTTTATTGTTTTTCTGTTTATAATCTTCATAAAAAAGGAAAGGTAGATTTTTTTAAATAACTTAAATTTTATTTTTATATAAAGCCACAACATTAATTATAATTATTTTAAATTCTTGACTAATTCTCAAATATATGTCATAACTGGGTCTGGTTCTGATGCTTTCCTTATCTCTTCAGTACATGTTTTTTCTTGTCTCTAGTATTCCTATAATATTTTTTTCAGCCAGAAGTGATGTATCAAGTAATAGGAACAGAAGTAAATAAGGCCTTTGTGTCCGGTTTTAAGTTAATCTAGCTTTGCCTTTGGCTTCTGGAAGTATTCAGCTCAGATCAGGTCTGTGTCTTGTAGCTCCTTACACTGCAATCAGCTAGTATTGTATTGAAGCCCCACTGAGGGAAAGTGCTCCATAACTAATCTGATACCCAAATCTCTGCTTTTAGTGGACCTGTAACTTTGGGCTGTGACCTTTACTCATGGTTCTTAGTTCTTCCTTCCTTAGGTGAGTCAGGGAGGATGAAGGGGACTGGAGTCACAGAAATGCCTTTCCTCCATGGGAAATACAGCTAAGGGAAAGATTGCTTTCCTAGAAAGTGGGTCTTTGTTGTAAAATATACTCTGGGCATATTTCAGAGAGTTTACTCTTTCCCTCCCTCTGTCAGAGGAGTTATGAGAAGAATTTTCTTGACTCTTCAGTTTGAGAATTTGGTGGGTTTTTAGAAGTCAAAAACTGCAAAAGAGTTTTAGCCCCCCGTAAGACTACAGCCCTTAAAAATTTCTTACCTTCAAGTGAATCCAAACTTAGTCTATAGCAATTTGTAAAAATTACAATGTAACAAATATTTCCACCTGTTTATAGCTGCAGCGATTCCTCTTCCACATGAGCTTGCCTTGTGGTGTATGCTCTTGTTTCACACATCTCTCTTGATTTGGGGGGTAGCAGTTTTTCTTGTGTCCTTTGGTCTCTGATGGATGCAAGAAAAGTTAATCATTTTAGTATTTACAGCCTTTCCTACTTGTAAGGATAGAGATAATGACGAATAATGACGTCCAAGATTTTGACATGTTAGAACTGAAACCAGCAATGCCTTTTTACTTCTCCAGTTCTGAAACTCCATTATGTGTGTGTTAGACTATTTGCTATTATACCACAGCACTTGGGGAAAATATATTTTCATTTTACATTTATGTTTATGTTCTCATCTCACTTTCATTTATATATTGTTGGTTCACTCTTTCCTCTTTTACATCAGTTTGGATATTTTGTACTGATTTGTATTTCAAGTTCACTGATTCTTTCCTTTTCTGTCAAGCTACTAAACAGCTTATAAATAATTTATCTTTAATATTTTATTTCTTGTATTTCCGTTGGATTCTCTTATGATATAGTTTCTATCTCCCTATGAAATGTCCTATTTCATCATAAGGTTTAATATGAAAATTATATGAAATTAAGTCCATTGTCAAAAGGGATAACTTAACATTTGTTAAGAGTGTATTCTATTTGTAACATTTTTTAAAAATAGTATGATTTAAGATTTAGTCTTGTCTTTTCATTGTTAATTTACCAGCAAAAATTTTTTAAAAACTAAATAACAATTATCAAGAAAATCAAACATAGACTAAACTTATAGAAGTGGGTAGAAGACCTTTTATAAAACCTCTGCATGGACAAAAATTATTTATGTATCTATCTGCTTTAAGGTTTTCAGGGAAAATCGGTCACTTCTGTTCAGTAGATATAAAGGTTTTCTACCTTTAAGGCAAATGTAAAAAATAATTTTATTGTGCCTCAGTTGGAAATTTCTGTTTTTCAAATTAAATAATCATTTTCTTTCTCCAAAAAAAAGTGTTCCTCTTGGAAAGAGTTTGAGAATAGAATATATTTAAAAGTTTGCACAATACCTAAAATGTCTTAATGTTTGACATGAAAATGCTGATTTTTTATTTCTTCTTTTCTTTCAACATGAGAATTTCTATAAGTAAAAAAGGGGAAAAATGTGCACCCCAGGTTATGGGAGGGACCTTTCCAGATAATATATTATAGTTGGAACTGGTAAGTTGATTATTCTTCTTTTCTGAAAGCTCCCAAGAAAGTTTCACTTCCCCTATTCCTCTGTTGGAATAGAGAAAACAGATTTCTAGAATCCTATCTATTGAAGATCTTAACTTAGCTAGATTATGATTTATTTCCACTTTACCAAATATTTTCAGATATACTATTTTATTAATGGTTTTATGTGTGCTTACATTATTTTACAGATATTTTTATTCTAAAATTAATGATCTAATATTTTAAGATAAATTTAAAAACTAGTTATTTTTTTCTAAAACTGTTCTCTCTATATATAAAAAAGCCAGTGAGCAGAACACTGTAACAACTGGAATGACAGAACAACCAGTTGCTATGATGCCTACTGTGAACTGCCCGATCAGGGGCAGGGCTGGCTGACCAGACTTCTGTGGTCCTCCCCCTGGCTGGTCTGGTCCCCGATTGACCTTCCCACCTCATTGGCCTGGGGACCCTCACCTCTTCCAGCCCTGCCCCCAACCAGCCCCCCACTCCCATCAGGGGGCAGTGACAGTTGGCCAATCTCCTGCAGCACCTCCCTTCCAGCAGGTCCAGCCCTGATCTGCCCCAATTGGGGCTAGGCTGGCCGGACCCTCACCTGTGCATGAGTTTGTGCACTGGGCCTCTAGTAATAGACATTTTTAAAACTTTTAATATTATATTCTGATCACTACACACTTTTTAGAATGGCCTAAATCTGAAACAATGACAATACCAAATGCTGGATATAAGCAAAAAGAACTCTCATTCATTGCTGGTGGGGATGTAAAATTATAAAGTCACTTTAACAGATAGTTCAGTGCTTTCTTATAAAACTAAACATAGTTTTACCATATTATCAAAATATTGTGCTTCTTCTTATTTGTCCTTAGGAAATGAAAACTTATTTCCACCAAAACACCTGTACATAGATGTATATGTCATCTTTCTTCATAATTGCCAAAACTTAGAAGCAACAAAAATATTCTGCAGAAGGTGAATGAATAAGTAAACTGTGGTACATCCAGGTAATGGACTATTATTCAGTGCTAAAAAGAAATGAACTATCAAGCCATAAAAAGATATGGAGAAAACTTAAGTATAATATATTGAATGAAAGAAGCAGATCTGAAAAGGTCACATTCTCCCATTATTCCAACTAAATGACATTATGGAAAAGGCAAACTATGGCGACAATAAAAAGATCAGTGTTTGACAGAGGTTGAGGGGTTATGAGTATGGATGAATAGACAGAGCACAAAGGATTTTTTAAAGCAGAAAATTTACTCTACATCCTATACAATAAAAGCATAATATGCAAATTGACCATCCCTTTGGGATGCCTAAGCCACGCCCACCAGCCAATCAAAGCGACTGTATGCAAATTAACCCAGCGAACATGGAGGACAGCACTCAGGGAGCTGAGTAAACAGGCAGCATCCGTTGCAGCAGGAGTGAAACTGTTTGCGGGCCACCTGGGCTTCTCTCCACTCCAGGGAACAACATATTTGCAACATTGTTTCAATCCTAGGAGCTGAAGCAAACAGCAGGCTGGGCCTGACTTCTAAGGGAAACATTGTTTCATTATAGAAACCAGAGTTGATGCAGAGAGGAGGTTTCGTTACTTGCCTAGGCCTCAGCTTAAAGGAACGGTGCATCAATTATAGAAGATAAACAAATCCTAGAAACCTGCTTCCAGCCAGCCTTGCTGGGATGTTGAGTCAATGGGAGCTGTGGGCAGCCTGAAAACCTGAAAACAGCCCTCAGCCCCTCAACCAGGCTGGCCACACCCCAATGGGGTGAGGGACGCCACTGGGGGGCTTGGCCAGCCTGCAAATAGCCAATAGCCCTCACCTAGGTTAGCCATTACCTCAGTAGGGACCCAAAACCTGAAGGGACTATGGGCAGCCTGAAAGTCTGAAAATGTCCCTCAGGCCTGCACCCAGGCTGGCTACACCCCAATGGGGTGAGGGATCCCACTGGGGGCTTGGCCAGCTTGCAAACAGCCATCAGCCCCTCACCCAGGCTGGCCAGGTACCCCAGTGGAGACCCAAAACCTGAAGAAACTGTGGGCAGCCTGAAAATGGCCCTCAGCCCATCACCCAGGTTGGCCACACCCCAATGGGGTGAAGATCCACACTGGGGAACTTGGCAAGCCTGCAAACAGCCATCAGCCCCTCATCCAGGCTGACCAAGCACACCAGCAGGTGGACATGCCCTGAGGGATCCTAGACTGTGAGAGGGCACAGGTTGGGCTGATGGACTCCCGAGTGCACAAATTTTTGTGCACCAGGTCCCTGATGATACTATAATATGAATACATGTCATTATATATTTATCTGAACCCATAGAATGTACTACACCAAGTGTGAATCATAATGTGATCTGTGGTCTTTGAGTGATTATGATGTGTCAATTTTGGTTCTAATCATTCATTTTGACAAATGTACCACTCGCTGGAAAATACTGATGGGAGGTTGTGCATGTGTGTGGGCAGGGAAGATATGGGAAATCTCTGTAACTTCTATTCAATATTGCTGTGAATTTTAAACTGCTCTAAAAGTTAAAGCCTTAAAATTAAAACTTTCTCTTATATAAATAAGTTTCAGTGGCATTGTCAGTATGATTTCTGCTCAATGACAGATTTTTATAGTTAAAAAATTTAAAAGTAATGCTAACTCCAATAAGGACATTGCCAGAGTTTTAACAGTGTCTCTAGGGAGGCAGGGCAGAGGCAGACATGTTATGACTGCTGAGGTTCTGTTATAAGGTGAGTTTTTCAATGTGTAGGCCTGATTCCTATTGGGTGAGGTTAATGATGTAATAGCTTAGTGTAATAAACATAATGACATGACAATTTCATGTTGAGGAAATAAAGCTACTCTTGGAGAGTAAAGAGTGTCTTATTTTGGATTAAAGAATATTTTCTGTTACCCAGAGCAGAAAAGGAGATGCAAATGAATTTAGAATCATTACAAATTAAATTAAGATTTCTTACCAATCATACTTTAAGCAAATGTAATATATACTGACGATCACAAAGAGATTTTTAAAATACCTACTGTGAGTTAAAAGTGTAATTTACATTTCATTCTCTTTTTATGCACCACATGTTTTTACTTCTTATCCAATTAAGGATATCATAATGATAACAGTTTATAAAAATAATAAGATACCTATTCATGGCTCTTAATGAAAGAGACAAAATATCTCTCTGCCCGTGGTTGTTTCTATCCTGTGCTTTAACAGAAACTAACCTGTTATCTTGAATGGCTAGCTTGCTAGTTGAATTGCTTATATTTTACTAGAGGCCTGGTGCACGAAATTCATGCACTTGGGGCTGGAGCTGGGGGCTCAGCTTGGCCTTGTGCCCTCTCTCTGTCTGGGAGCCCTCAAGGGATATCCAACTTCCGCCATGAGCCTGGCTACTGGGTGAGTGGCGCTCTCCCTGTGGGAGTGCACTGACCACCAGGAGGCAGCTCCTGCATTGAGCATCTGCCCCCTGGAGGTCAGTGCATGTCATAAGGACTAGTTGTTTCACCATTTGGTTGATTTGCATATTAGCATTTTATTATATAAGATTTCTTAGCTTTCTTTTTCTGAGTAGAGGAGAAAAGTAAAGGACTCTGAACTGTCAAAAATAACATAGCATATTAGCTTTAGGGGAATGTTTTAGTGATGATACTACTTTAAATGTGCCTCTGATAAACTTCTTTCACAGAAAGGAAGTCCATATATAATATAGGCATATTTGTTTACAGATCTAATCACAGCATTTATATTAATAACATAAAAAGAAAGCTTCAACCCTACTTTAAAATTTATTTTAGATTTCTGATATTAATAAGGAATGAGGATACTGATAACTTAAAATTTTCATATTAAAAGGCTTATTTGAAAAAAATAAACAAATAAAAAGTATTATGCAAGAACTGCTAATCCAGCTGTTTTACTTCTGGGCTTAATTGGATTGACCTAAAATTGATATTTGGTGTCAGTGTGCATTATATCATTAACACTAGCAATAGTTACCTGACAAAAAAAGAAACCATGAAGAGAAGTCCAAGATTAAAACCTCAAACTAAAGATATATTAGTTTATTTCACTCAGTCTTAGCATAAACACTTTTTAGTCACATATGCTAGATACTTAATATACCGATTTGATGCAATCTTTCTACATTTTTATCATTTTTATTTGTCTCCTAGACAGAGACAAGTGAAGGGAATTGGAGCTCAATAAAAAGGCCTTGAAAATGATTATACACCTTTTCTTCCAGGCAGCATGTTGACTGTTTTCTCTAAATACAGGTGTGTAACGTCTGAGTTCTAAAGGCAGGTACACATCATTGATTACAAGGCCTTTGCCATTTGTGTGTAGAAAAATAAAAATAGGCAACACAAGCTTTGTTTGAAGAAATTTGCACGTGCATTTATTTATGTATATTTTATTCCATTTATTCACGAGAAGTGAATATTAGATGCTTTCAAGTGAGTATCATAAATATTTTATTTCAGAAAAAAATAAAGTGATTACCATGGCTAATATGGAAAAAAAATTAATAGAAATTATACATATATAATCTAATAAAAGCATAATATTAAAATTGACCGTTTCTTTGGGATGCCTAAGCCACACCCACCAGCCAATCAGAGTGACTGTATGCAAATTAGCCCAGCCAAGATGGCAGAGGCCACAGCTCTGGGAGAAGCCTTGAACCTGGGGTCCAGCAGGGCAGATGGAAGACCTCTGCCCTGGTATCCAAGCGGCAGCCTCGGGGTGAGAGGAGCAAGCCGGCCTGTGGCCGTGGTCTGAATCGTGGGGCAGATGGGATCCAGGCTGCACCACTGGCCAGCCAGTGGCCACAGCCATGGGGCGGGAGAGGCAGGGTGGGAGCAGCCAGCCAGCCCTGCCCCTTGGCTTTGGCCTTGGAATGGACTGATTGCGCGGGGCACACACATGTAGGGCTAATCCTCTGTGTGTGTGTCCCGCGCGATCGGTCCAATCCCAGGTGGCAGGCGAGGGGCAGGGAGCAGCCTTGGAAGGAATGGGGGAGGGAGCAAAGCAGGTCAGAGGGAGGAAGTGAAGAAAAAATTAAGGTGGGAAGGAAGGAAACGTGGAGGGTGGGCAGGGGTAAAGATAAAGGAAAGAAGGAATGTGGGGAGGGAAGGAAGGTAGTAGAAAAATGGGAAGAATGATGATGGAACAGAAGTAGAAAATAAGGAGGAAAGAAAAGTTTATAAATGATGAGTCAGTAGGAAAAGTGTTACATAAAGGAGAAAAATTGTGTGAGAGGAAGAAGCCAATAAGGAAGTCAAATACAATTGTGTGAGAAGGGGATAAGATTAAAAAAGAAAGTTAACAGGAGTGACCAGGCTGGAAGGGGAGGGCAGTTAGGGGGATCAGGCAGGCAGGCAGAGTGGTTAGGGCAGGCAGGCAGGTTAGCAGTTAAGAACCAGAGGTCCTGGATTGTGAGAGTACCCAAAAACTCCATAGTGGAGAGGTTGCAGGTTGGGCTGAGGGACTGCCCCTCCCCACCCCCCTGCATGAATTTCGTGCACTGAGCCCCTAGTATATTATATGTTGAGAGAGAGAGAACAGTATATATCTATATCTATATCTATATCTATATAAGAGTTATATATATTTATATATGAATAGGCATTTATATACTTTATATATAAACTAGGGTCCTAGTGCACAAAAATTGTGCATGCATGGGGATCCCTCAGCCCAGCCTGTGCCCTCTTATAGTCTGGGACCCCTCAGATGATGTCCACCTGCTGGCGTGCCTGCCAGCCTGGATGAGAGGCTGATGGCTGTTTACAGGCTTCCCACACCCTCTTCAGTGTTTGGGTCCCTACTGGTGTGCCTGGCCAGCCTGGGTGAGGGGCTGAGGGCTGTTTGCAGGTTGGCCACAGCTCCCATTGATCAAAGGTTCCAGCGAAGCTGGCTGGAAGCAGGTTTCTGGGGTTTATTTATCTTCTATAATTGAAATTTTGTTGCCTTGAGTGGAAGGCCACAGCTGGCCTAGGCAGACAATGAAGCCTCCTGTTTGTTTCAGATCTGTGGCTTTTATAATTGAAACTTCATTGCCTTCAGCGGAGGCTACAGCCAGCCCAGGCGGGCAGTTTCCTCCATCGCTGGCCTCCTGCTTGCTCTAGCTCTGTGGATGCTGGCCGCCATCTTTGCTGGGTTAATTTGCATATTGTCACTCTGATTGGTTGGTGATCATGGCTTGGCTGGTGGGCATGGCTTAGGTGTAATGGAGTGAGGGTTAATTTGCATATTACTTTTTTATTAGATTACATGCCTATTCATAACACATTTTTTGCAGGAAACAAGTAAAATCGGATCCACCAGGGAGACTGTCAATGGACATGAGGAAATATACATTGGAACCTCTAGTTGGAAACAGTAAAAATAAAAATGTTTTACGTCGTTGTCATGTTGTGCTGCTCATAAACTATGCAGTGAAATGCGGTACATGTGCAAGTTTTGTAATGTATCCCTGCACAAAGGAAAATGTTTTGAATGCTACCACACAGTGAAGCACAAGATTTGGTGGGAAAATGCCCAATTACAAAGTGATAACACACAAAAGTGACACATTCATTAATTTTAGCTGCATAACTCACACTTATATTATCTTATTCACCCTGTTTGAAAATGTACCCCTTCATTTATATCAGCTGTCTTGATCTTCCTTTTTTGTTATAATTTTCTTTTTTCTATTTCAGTTATCACTAAATATGCTAAGTAAAGTATTTATTATGTCTATTTATTACTGTCTGTTTCTCCCTTAATTTAAACTTCATGAGAGCAAGGATTGTTTTGTTCATTGCTACATTTCAATTGTCTATAACAGTGTGGCATAAATATAGTAGGTGCTTAAAAATTAACATTACAAATGTATGTTGTGTACAGATTTATGTGTACTAGTTAATGCAGGGATAAAGATATATTTTTTTTTCTTCTTCTGGTGTTTGAGCTGTCCTCTGTCATTTAAATAGGTCACAAAAAAGAAAATGCATAATGTTTAGAAGTTTAAATCAAAAAGTCCATCTTAAATGCTTAACCTAATATTCTGAATCAGAGTCATGAAATAAATGCCTTGTTAAGCAAAATGCTTTAAAAATTACCTTTTTTCAATGTCTCAACTATATATATTGCTATCATAGTGCTCTAAGGTTAGTTGACCAATATTTCTTCTAAATCAAAGAAAATGAAAGTTACTCCTGAGCTAAATAAAACAATTTTGTGTTTCATCCAAATGTTCCAATGAAATAGTTGCCAGAGCTCAGCAGTATCATCTGAGCTAACAGAGCTCAGATGAGTTTGTTAGAGGCAAAAATTACTGAACTACAGAAAAATACAAAAGTATTTTACAAAACCATGTTTTAAGCTGGAAAATCTAAAATCTGGAAAGCTTATCTGTAATAATAAAAGTGTAATATGCTCATTAGACCAGACGTCTTCCAGACATCATTCTGGACATCCTTCCTGACCAAGCTGGGCCAGAGGGAAGCCAGCCGGGTCCCGGATGCCTGCAGGCAGCCTGGGAGAAGCCAGCCCAGGTCCCAGGTGCCTGCAGGTGGCCTGGGGGGGGCGGGGAGTCCCAGTCCTGGGTGCCAAAGGGAAGTCAGTGCTGGCAGCCAGGAAAAGGAAGGCCTACTCTTGCACAAATTTTTGTGCATCGGGCCTTTAGTAGTATAATATTTTCATCACCAATGGCAAACTAGTTGGGCTGTCACAACATATCAAGCAATAGAGGTAAATTCAACTGTATTTTGAATGGTCTTATGAAAATGCAGACTGATGCAGCCACTGTGGATAACAGTATGGAGTTTCCTCAAAAACCTAAAAATGGAACTCCCATTTGACCCCGTAATCCCACTTCTAAGAATATACTCCTAGAAACTAGAAGCACCCATTAGAAATGATATATGCACCCCTATGTTCATAGCAGCACAATTCACCATAGCTAAGATTTGGAAACAGCCTGAGTGCCCATCAGCAGATGAATGGATTAGAAAACTGTGATACATCTACACAATGGAATACTATGCTGCTGTAAAAAGGAAGGAGTTCTTAGCATTTGCAGCAGCTTGGATGGAACTGGAGAGCATTATGCTAAGTGAAATAAGCCAGTCAGAGAAGTATAAATACCACATGATCTCACTCATTTTTAGAATATAATGAACAGCATAAAACAAATTAAATTTCTGATGAAATATTTAGGTCTGTACTCAAAGTGTCCCTCCTCAGTGATAACTAAATAATACCATCTTTATATCATTTTCACTGCATATTATAAATTAGATTCATTTTGTTATTTGATATTGGGTTCCTTCCTCACTAGCATATAAGTTCTATGAAGGCAAGAGCTGGGTATGTCTCATCATTATTTTCCCAGTAGTAAGAAAACTATGTTTCTGTAAAGTCTAGGTGCTCCAATAATAGTGGGCCTCTTCAAAGCCCCTTTTCACCCTCCAGCCCCACTCCAAGACGGGCTCTGAAAAGCTTTTGTATAGAACATTTAAGATAATAAATATCTTTTTTTATGAAAAAAATTTCTTTATCTTCCCTAGAAACATCTCCACAATGTGAGTTATAATTCTATTGTCACATTAGAGAGTTCAGTAAGTGTGAGCTTATAACCTCATACTTGTGTTTAGAAATGACCTGATTTTTAAATTATTTTGTTCTTAAAACAATATATTGAGTATTAAAGTAAAAAACAAATAGTATAAATATGTTTCTTGAGAAAAATGGATGAATGGGGAAGACTGCAAAAATGCAGACCCTGATGGTGGAATAGGAAATGATCAATGTTACAATTTTAAATATGTTAAATCCAAGATGTCTTTTGGGATTCAAGTAGCTATAATGAGTATTCAGTTGAATGTATAAGCCTGGAGTCAGAAAAGAGGTCTTAGCTGAGTATGTAAATTTGGGAGTTATTATATAAATATTTAAAGCCAGAAGAAAGGAAGGAAATGTAGATATACAGAAGAGGCCTAAAGATTGATCTCTGAGATCCGCCAGCATTAAGCAATTGCGATGACTGGATTTGCCAACTAAAGAACATGAGAAGGAGTAATCAGAGAGGTAGAAGGAAAAAAAAAAAAGTAGATAGCTGTGGTATTTTAGCCATCAAATAAAAGAGGAGATTTTTGAAAGGCTGGGACTGAAATGCCTGCCCCTGATCGCACCCCCAACCCCAATAGGGGGCAGGGCAGGTCAGCCAATCCCTTGCAGCCCCTCCCCTTGTCTGCCCCCACTCCAGATTACCGCCCCCCACCCTGATCAGGGGCAGGGCTGGCTGGCCAATTCACCCTTGGCTTCTCCCCCAAGCCACTGGCCCCTGATTGGCACCCCCCACCTCATTCAGGGGTATGGCCGGCCAGCCCACCGACCACAGCCCCACCCCATGGCTGGCCCTGTCCCCAATCAGACCAGCAGTTGGGAGCGATCAGACTGGCAGACAGAGTGGATAGGGGCAATCAGACAGGCAGGCAGGTGAGCAGTTAGGAGCCAGCGGTCCTGAATTGCCAGAGGAATATCCGACTGCTGGTGTGATATTGGGCCTAAACTAGCAGTCTGACATACCCTGAGGGGTCCCCGATTGGAGCAGGTGCAGGCCAAGCTGAGAGACTCCTCCCCCTCCCTGTGCATGAATTTCATGCACTGGGCCTCTCTAGTATAGATATAAAATGAAAACAAAAACTAAGAAGATCTAAGTCATGGTTCTTGACCACAAGGAAGGCTTGGAAGAGCTTTCACAGCTTAAAGGGAATTTGTTAAAATCCTGTTTCTATTCTTTATTTATCTATAAATCCTAAGCAAAGTGACTCAACTTTTCTATCTGCCCTTTCATGAAATAGGGACAATTATGGCAGCATTGGCTTCCTAGGGCTGGCATGGGCAGAAAATGATGTTGTTGACAGGGCTTGGCTAAGTGCTATCAATAAATGTATTATGGTATGAATGCATGGACTGTAAATTAGTGAACAGAGAAACTATCAAATCAGCATTCTCTGCATTATTTTTAATGGAAATATGCTACAGTTCTCACAAACCTCAATTATATACAAGAAGGTTAGGAACAGGTTGCATGTTTGGTTTTATGCAATTATTCAGACTGGGTAGTGTTTTCAAAAACCGAATTAACCTAATTAATATATTTGCTTGCAAGTGTATGGAAGGCGGTACGGTTCTAATAAACTTGTAGCACTTGATGAAAGTGTAAATATGGGGGTGGAGGATGGGATGGAGAAACTGCAGAGTAACTGCTGTAGAACTAATTGTTTTCTCCAGTGCCAGCGTGGAGTTTCTAAAACATATTTTCTAGGCAATGCTATAATTTTTATTCCTGTTTATTGACCAAGAACTGCTTCATTTACTATGCTAACCAGGTTGTGTAGCAGTTGGTGGGCCTATGGTTTTGCTGAATGGGTCCTGTGATTAATGCCCACAGGTCTCCCATAGATGGCAGCATTTCACAAACAACACAGTGACTGTGACCGACCCTTCCCCCCCCCCCCCCCACCCCCCACTCCCTCTCCAGGCCCTGACTCTTTCCTCTAAAAGAGAAAATAGCTCCATAATCTGTTGACAGGATTAAAGACCCCTGTTGTTTAACAGGAAATAAATAAATCCTTATGGCATTCTGAAAACCTCAGAAGTGAATGAGAGTGGTAAGAAATTGTTTATTCTATGGTAAAGGTATCAAATGAATATTTACAGCATTTAAAACAATTACCTTAGATTGATGTGGACTAGTGTTAAAACCCAGCCTGTTTGCATTATCTGGTTTAGAATATTTGTTAAACTCTTACACAGTAGGTTTACTTTCTGAGTACAGAATTTCTTGCCAGCATGAGTTATAGTGAATAGTAAAGCTGAGAAGACAGCGACATTTTCTTTTTAAATTCAAATAAGGCATTTAGAAATTAGAATATTATTTATTGTGTATGCAAATCATTATATGAAATATATACCATGTGATGACTGTGAACTATACAAACAAAATCAGCAAAATAAAACATACAATAATAGAAGATAAATTGCATCAGAATGGCTATGTTTAAGCAAAAGTTTATCTTCGACAAGAAATTCCATTGAAAGTCTCAATTTTAGATAAGGTTGTTTAAGTTAGACATGAAAAAAACACCCATTATAAATCTAGCCCATTGATGTTGTATTAAATGGTTTTAGCTAACATTTTTAAATACGTTTCTTAAATAATTCCAAAATGATGCAGGGCAACAATCTAAGTTCATCAATGAAATTTACCCAGTCAATTCTGTGATCCTGATACACATTTGGGTTTTCAGCAACTTTAGCTGCACTATTTTCTTAACTCCTTTTTTTTCCTGCAATTTTGTTTACACTGCATGTTTTAAGAAGTTGCTTACTTTTTTAATTTCAATCCTCACCTGAGGAGGTTTCCATTGATTTCAATAGAGAAAGGGAGAGAAACAGAAAGGAAGGGAGAGAGAGAGCGAGAGAAAGAAATATTGATGTAAGAGAGAAACATCCATTAGCTGCCTCTTGTATGCACCCAGACCAGGGACTGAACCTGCAACCTAGGTAGGTGCCCTGGTTGGGAAACGAGCTCAGTGTATGGGACCATGCTGTAATCAGCTGACTGAGTCACACTGGCTAGGGCAGAAGCTGATGATTTTTTTAAAAGAATATTGACATGTGATGATAATACATGATTAACTAAATATTTTTCGTGTTTATGATTTTCATATTTTTAAGATCAGGATTTCCAATAAGAAAATAAAAATAATCTAATAAAATGTTTGATCTTTTGTTTTTTGTTAATCCTCACGTGAGGATATTTTTCCATTGATTTCTAGAGAGTTGAAGGGAAAAGGTGAGACAGAAATATCTACTGGATGTGAGAGAAACACATCAATTGGTTGCTTCCCACACTCGCCCTGATCATGATCGAGCTGGCAACTGAGGTACATGCAGTGACCAGAATTGAAACTGGGACCTTTCAGTCTGCAGGGCAATGCTCTATCCATGGAGTTAAACCAGCTAGGGAAAATGTCTGATCTTTAAGAGTACAACTAGTCTATAAAACTTAATGAGGGATGAAATATGATTTTTCTTTATACTCAAGTGTTAAACTGAAATGTTGACTATCATTTCACTCTTATTTTTAATGAAAAATAATTAAATAAATTGGCCTTAAGAATTAATTAAACTCATACTCAAATACTAGATAGCGTATTAATTCTGCATCAGTTGTACTTCTCAATCATTCTGGTCTTCAGCTGCCATATTGATAAATGTGAAAATAACTATTTTATATAAAACACATAGTGCTAATTTAGTGAGTGGTCATAAATATTATTTCTGTAAATTTAATACTGAACATTTGCTTGACTCATGATCCAGAAAAGGCTGTAGAAACTAGATGTGGTGGCAGATTTCTGTTGCTTACTACCCCTTACTCTTGATTATGTCATGTGATTGTGCAGTTTCATAGTGCAAACTGATGTTATTGATAACCAGTCAATGCCGGTAGGCCAATCCAGATGTTGCTCATCAAGAATATTAAGCTTGACAGAATTCATTTAGCAGCCCAGTGTAGTGAGAACATTGCACACTTATGTTGCATCAGAAACATAATTCAATAAAACACAATAATGGTGATAAAAAGGTGATGAAAACCTGACCAGTAATTGCTTTTTTCTCTTAGCTTACGATAAATACCTTTGATGCTTTATTTACTGCTGCTGCTCAAAGAAAATAAACAAAACACTGTGTAATGAGCATTTTTGTGTGGTCAGAACATAACCTGACATCTACGCTCTTAACAAAATTTTAAGTATATAGTACAATATTGTTAACTATAGGCATGATGCTGTACAACAGCTCTCTAAAACTTTTTCATCTTGCTTAACTGATACTTTATACCCATTAAACAACTTCTTCATTCACTTTTCTTCCAACTCCTAGAAACTATTATTCAACTTTCTACTTCTGTGAATGTGACTGTTTTTCAAATATTTCAAATAAGTGGAATTATGGTGTATTTGTGTTTTTTTGTGTGACTAATTTATTTTACTTAGCATAATGTCCTCAAGTTCATCCATATTGTCACATATTGCAGGATTTCATTTTATTTAATTTATTATTTTACTAGAGGCCTGGTGCACAAAATTCATGCACTGGAGAGGGTGGTCAGTGCATGTCATAGTGAGTAGTTGAGCAGCCTTAGCATATCATTAGCATATCATGCTTTTATTGGTTGAATGGCTAACTGGATGACCAGATACTTAGCATATTAGGCTTTTATTATATAGGATTTATTAAGTATAAATCAACTGTTAAGTATATAGATTTTCTTTACCCATTAATTCATCAATGGACATGTAAGTTATTTCCACATCTTAGCTATTGAACATGTGAATGCTAATATCTGTTTGAGATTCTGATTTCGATTCCTTTGGATAATAATTTGTAAGTGGAATTACTGACTCATATGGTAGATCTATTTTTAATTTTTTGAGGGACATTCATATTGTTTTTCATTTATCATTTTAAATTGCCACCAACTGTGTTCAAGGATTCCAATTTCTTTACAAACTCACCAGCACATGTGTGTGTGTGTGTATTTAATAATGGCCATCCTAACAGGTGTGTGGTGATATCTAATGTTGTTCTGATAAACATTTCCTTCATGATTAGTAATTTCAAGCATCTTTTCAGGTACCGGTTGGTCATTTGTATTTCTGCTTTGGAGAAATTTTTATTCAAGTTCTTTGATTATTTTAAATCAGGTATTTGTTTTTATGCTATTGAATTGTAGGAATTCTTTATATAGTTTGGGCACTAACCCCTTTTATGATATACGATTTATAAATATTTTCTTCCATTTACTCTGTTGTGCAAAAACTTTTTAGTTTGATATAGTCTTTCCTGTCTATATTTGCTTTTGTTGCCATGTTTTTGGTGTCATGGCTCCAAAAAATCATTGTCAAGACAATGTCATGAAAGTTTTAATTTTTTATGTTTTACAGATTTATTTTTAAGCTTTTAATCCATTTTAATTGGTTTTTGTGTATACAGTACATTTTTAAGTCATCATTTTGTTTTAAACTTTATGTTTATAATCTTATATGTGCAACAAATCTATACACACCCTTCTTTTTAAATGATTTCTCTTGACTTTTGAAATATAATTAAAAATTTATTTCAATAGCTATAAATAATTGTGACTGTTTTAAAAGTAGTTTTATCAGTATTTTGATTTGCTTCTTTAAAATCATATGGTTATATACAAATATGTTATAACGGCTAATATTTTTGAAGGAATATTGTATTTTTACAAAAGCAGGAAACAAATAAGAGATTTATCTATAGTTTTTAGTAAGATGCCAAAGATATATTTTCCATGTATCAGGTAATTTTTAGAACAAACTAAATAAAATATATTCTATAATAATAAGAGACAATTAACAAACATTGAACTGAATGTGATTTAGTTTTTCACCTTCATGTGTCTTTGTGTAAATGTATTAAATATCAGAAAGCAAAATCCTCTTTCCATTCCGGAAATAAGGTCACCATAGCCAGTTGTCTGAGTTCCTGTCTCAGTTAGTTAGACTCTGCTGCTGCTGTTCATTCTTCCACACGCGGGTTTGTTGCTCTGCTCTCCAGCATTCTTCCAGGTCTGTCTCTTGGCTTAGAAACATTGCTGATCCTGCCTTCATTTCTGGAATGAATTAGACACTTAGGCTGCTTCATTAGTTCAGATTCTTAGGTAGATGTTCCTTTTGGTGGTAAACAAACTTGACATCTTATTTTTTTTTTTCTATTTAACATCTCTGACATCTATCTCTTCTTTTCAGTTCACACTGTCCCCAAATCATCACCTCAAATTAGAATTCACTTCATAAATAGCTGTTCTCTATTCTGGGGGTCACTGCCTCTTCATGTCATCCGGAAAATCTTCCTAAAAACTCATTTTAAGAGCCATCAGTTGCCAATCCTGTCAAACTCCTCTGCTTGATTTTTCAAGTTGATAATCTAACCACATCTTGTCTGTGCATTCTGATTTTCTACTTCTTATAACTATGAACTTGGCAGATCATCCTGAATCTTTGCAATCTCAGAATATGGCATGTCATTCTAAACTCAGTTACTAGTCTCCATTTCCCTACATCTGGAATTCTCTCTCCACTCCACTGACTGTATCCAAATTCTACCCCTCTTTTGTATGCCCACCTGAATTTATTCACTGTTGTATCACTGATTGGAAGACACCCTGGAAGATGGTAGAAGCTCAATAACTTCAGAGCCCGAGTGACCAAAGGCCTCTTTGCCTATGACTTTGTCTCTGATTATTTCAGATTGCAGAGGCCCCTCCTTTCCCTGAAATCTTTTTATGCATACCGCCTAGAACTGTACTTTTATTTGTTCTTTTATATGCATTGGTAGTGCTTAATAAACACTGTGAGTAATAGTGACTTGTTGGTGCATACATGCTTCCTTCTACATTTGAGCAGCTGTCTCATGGCTTACAATTTGTACTGGAAAATGAGTCTGCAGGGAGGAGGTACAATGCAGTAGGTAAGCACATCCACATAAAATTCAGAACAATGTGAGTCTGAATCATGTCTATATCAAAAACTAGTTCTGTGACCTTAACTTTCTAAGTCAGATCTTCATTTATAATATGGAAACATATGACTCATAATTAGCACAAATATTAAATAAAGTCACGTGTGCAAAAAGGTAGACTGTTAACAAACACCTTGTTAGCATTCAAACATGACAATTGTTGCTATTTTTATTATTGTTGGGATTTCACTGAACTCTAGCTTGGGATCACTGGCTTTGCTGCAAACTAATAAAAACCTGAGTTTTAATTACTCTCATGTACTTTGAGATGTGCCTGCTATTGTGAATATAAGGTGAGAGGATAGTAATTCCAAAACTGCTTACCTCTATTGTTTTGGAGGAAAGTGCTCTCGTTTTGTGTCAGTTTCATTATCTACCAAATGAAAATCAGAATGCTTACATCATAGACATGAAGCAAAAATCTAATAAGTTTTGCTTTTAAAACATTTTGAAAATGAAATTTGATATAACCGAGTATTAAATATTTTAATAAAAAGTTAACTTAAACAAAGAGCTAACAGTGCTCACCAATGCAACAATATTTAAGATGTGAAATTGTGACTTCCTAACCAAGCCTGAGCAAAACTGCGAAATCAGACTGACCTCTGTTTGAATCCAGATGCCGCACTTGAGTTGGGGCCCCTCACTATGTTCTGCACCGGTTTTCTCACCTGCAAAATTGGGAGATTGTCTCTACCCGGTACGCTTGTTTGGGAACATGCCTGCAGGTATCAGCGCTCAATAAATAATGAGACATAATACTACATTCTGTAGTCAAGTCTCCATGTGTGTCAGCAGTGACTATATTGATCACATGGACTTTGCCATGGGTTAGGCTCAGATTTAGGCACAATGAGGTTATTTGAAAAATATTCAACATTTACTGAATATTTTATGTCTGTCAGGCGTTCTTCTAGGCACCCTGGTAGAGTGAACAAAACACAACTCCTTCCCTCACAGAGCTTATATTCTCTTCCTTGTGAAAATGTATAAGTGGATAAAAGATATTATAATTTACTACAAGAGTGAAGTAACAAAAACTTAAAACTTAAAAAAAAATAGTAAAGAGCAGAAAAGTTATATAAAAGTTTAAGGTAGCAACTACAAAGATGTCCTAAAGGAGCAGATGATTACTTGCCAAGTGAATGTTGTAAGCATGTGTCCAAGGAGTTTTAAGGCAAGTTATATAAACAATAAATAAGTTTATGAGTTTTCCCCAAGTTAACTTCAGTCTGAATAAAAATTTTGTGCTAAACAGGCTATTTTATGTCATGTGTGCACAGAAAAGGCTGGCTGCTTGAAGTTCGGCATCAGAATGAGTCATTTTGAATATCTAATAAAATCAATGATGTGCACGACTTTATTTAAAAGGTATTTAAAACAAACAGACAAACAAAAACAACACACAATTCCCAATGCTCTAAAAAGTATGACTTCCAGACTTTGAAATCAGGCTGAAGTTCTCTCAGCTAAAACAGAAACTGCCTGGTACACTACCATTTGTGGAGAGAACTTTGATCAGATATCACAATAGAGAGAGCATACAGAGTCCAATATTGCTTTGCTGACATCAGCAGGCAGGGTTTCCTCTTGTTACTAAGTGAAAGCTTATGATCAGGAAGGGGGATTTTTTTTTTCTAGGTGTCTTTTGTGTAGCTTCCTATCTCTGCCTTTCATCTATAATGAAACAGCTTTTAAAAGAAGATGGCATGCGAGATGAGATCAGAATAGATCCTTTATTTCACATGAAGAGAGAGAGCGCTGCTGTTCCAGTTAACTTTTGCCTTTTACTTTGTTTTGACACAATTGTCAAAACGTTTAACTCCTCCTTTCCCAGAGTTTGTCATTTTTTTGGAAAGAGAGCGGTGACCAGCAAAGAAATCCCACTGATGTCACTGAACACAGCTCTGATTAAGCAAACTCAGTGCTATTTTGAGATAAGAAAATCATGCAGAAATAAACAACTTGACATTTTACTTCCTTTTTACAGTGTGGCTCAGACGCAAACCACATGAGTTAAGTCTATTGATAGAAATATGAAACATGACAAATCGCTGTTTTTCTAAACTTGAAACCAAAGAAATTATATACTTCCTGAAGAATTACACACTTGACATCTTCCAGGTAACCTCTGGATCTTCAGAACCCATTTTATGGCTTTGAAGGCTGTTAAAACAGAGATTGGCAAGTGTTTATTGGGTCACAGCATATAGTTCAAAGAAAACAGAACCAACTGGCTTGCCCATATAACAGTGTGAAACAACTAACTCAAACCAAGCCAGATTACTCAGAAGGGAAAAGTGTGTTAGGGAAACCATCTGTGAGTAACAGAATATAGATGATGATTGCAGTGGGGTAGAAGAGCCAGTGTCTTAAAACTGAATAAAATTGATATTGTAATACTTACCTTGCTTTCTCTTGAACATATGAGAACAAGAAAAAGGAGTAGTTGGTGGTGGTTTTGGGAAGAGTAAATCACAAAGAATATATAGTAGAGTGCAAATGCTTTTCTTCTGTGCTTACGAATGTTCAGAGAAAAATGAAGGTAATTTCCCTGGTGGAGATTGAGGGAGGAGAGAGAACCAGGAGCATACCATCAGGAAGGGGACAGTAGGAGCCAGTGGAGAAAGCCTGGAAGATTCTTACTTCTCCTGCTGTCACTGAGTGTGGGAGGATATTCTAAAGGCTGGGGCTTGAATGACAGAGAACCTTCCAAGCTACTATATTTTCTCCATTGGCTAGTGATGGTCAGAAGAGTGACAAAAGTGAAATGAGAAAGAGTGGACAGTGATCATTTAAGAGGAAGAGTTGGAGTTAAGGAAGGCGATTTGGTGACAGTGATGAGCAAACGCAATGTTTCATGACATGAGATACCTGAGAAACTGGCATCAGATTGTGATGGCACAGATGTTTAATTGTGTCCTTAACCTTTCCGTGTTTGCCACCAATAGTTTTCACTCACACACATCCTCACTGTCTTTGCTAGTGCATCGTTGCGGTTTTTTGTTTACTGCCCTTTCCAACATGTGCTTCTGACAACCCAAATGCTTTATTGAATGCGGGATATCGCAATCTCATTCCCATGGACATTTTATATCAGAAAACTCTTTATCACGGAAGATTTTCCTGTGAACTGTAGGATGTTTAGCAGCGTCCGTGGCCTCTACCCTCTAGATGCCAGTAGCATTCCCTCACACAGTGGTGGCAATCAGAAATGTCCCCAGATAATGTTAAAGGTTCCTTGTTGGGCAGCATTGCTGCGGTTGGAGAGGGGAGAGCACTGTCAAATTTGCATGTATTATGTAGTGTGAAGAAGTTTATGCTAAAAATAAATGAACTTCCCTATAAATACTTTTACGAGTGTTTATGTGTAGAAAGAATACCTAACCTGTTTAATTTCTCATTATTAATTAAGTGCTCTGAATTGGTACTAGGTATCACATTTAAACATCTGTAATCTCTGTCTCAGTGCTCTGCTTGATGCATTCATCTTCTTTAGGAAGTCAAATTCTGTTTCCTCCTACTTGTCTGTCTACCTACCTACATACCTACTTACTTATTCATATGTTTATTGCCTTGTAAGTGACATTTGGATTAAAACATTTGGAAGATATACTTTTCCTAATCAACCCAGGTCATCACAGTAGCTCACAGAAGAGAATTCGGAAAAAGAGCAAGTTCAAAACATATTTTGTATTGGAGGAAGACAACTCTCTTTATAAATGCCAACACTTATTGGTTTGAATGTGGGAGTGGAATAAACTTGTTCCACAAGTACTAGGGTGATGACAAATAACCATGTTTAAAAATTTTAAAGAGTCAGTTTTAGTCATTTCCTGACCTACGTTTGGCATCATTTCGGGGATATTTCTTAAAATCCTAAGTGTTTAGTAACATGAGGCAATTGTAATGGAATGGAAAATGCACAGGCCCAAGACTCCACTCTTTTAACAGTTATTTCAGAGTGGAGAGTGCCAGAAGCCTTATTAAAAGATGGGGAGAATAAAAATTCCAGAGGAGGTTGTTGTGTTACACCTAGATGTCATGATCCCCAAAGACCACTTAGGGAGCCCCGAGACCGATGCAAAAAACATACAGAGCCTTTAATCAAGCTAGCTTGAGTTCCCGTCCCACACATGCTCACAGACACAGCGGCAGAGCAGAGGGGAAAGACCACGAGTTTCAGGAAAACAAAGGATTTATAGGGCCGGAAGTAGTGGGTGGGGTAACGTGTGTGTGGCCGCTGTTGATTGGTCGAGGGAAGGGCCAGGGTTTGGTTGCACAGGGGGCAGGATGCAGTTAGACTTGGGTCATTTCCTCTGCATCCCCATTGGCCGGTTTGCAGTCTTGTACCGCCCTTTCATTCCCCGCTTGGTTTTATGTACATGAGTCAGATCATTGACTCTTCTGGGTCAAATATACTCCTTTTCCCCAAGGTCCTGAAGGAAGTAGTCTGTTTATCTACCCTTCCCCCAAACCCCCCTTGTCCTTGCTGCATGGGACAGAGCTCCCTTCTCTGTGTCCTGCATATGAGGAAGAGGGCCTGAGCAGGTTCCTTCCCAGGAGGCGCCCTTTGTAGCAGGGAGCCTCCCACACCCTTGCCAGGTCCTCTGGCCTTGACAGGTCTGAGTTCGCATCCTGTTGGTGCAGCCCTGCAGGTAACTCTGGAGGCCTCGG